>PVJC01016132.1:0-34119 GCA_004026665.1 Murina feae
CTCCTGCGCCTCTTCTCCCTGCGGTCCCGTGTTTGAGGGGACTGGGGTGAGGGGCTCAGGGACAAGCCACAGCTGCTTCATGCCCGCCCTGCCCTGCAGCCCGAGGAGCTCACCAACGCCCTGGAAATCAGCAACATCGTCTTCACCAGCCTCTTTGCCCTGGAGATGCTGCTGAAGCTGCTCGTGTACGGTCCCTTTGGCTACATCAAGAACCCCTACAACATCTTCGATGGCGTCATTGTTGTCATCAGGTATGACCACCCCTGCGCTGCCTCTTGCCTGAAGAGTGCCTTTGGGGCAGCTTGGGGTGAGGAGCCACACAGCCTGTTCCAGGGGTCCCACTGACCCACGGGCCAAGCCGCTCCCCCAGGTGGGGACTCTCTGTGCCCCTCATGCTCCACTCCACCCTGTCCCTCGGTCCTACCCTGCTCGGGAGGGTCTTGGCCTCATATCTCCTTTGGCCAAGCCCCTCTACGGTCTCCTCTGCCCACTTCTACTTCTCGTCCTCAACCCCACGCAGGCCCGGGTGGGTGAGGCCTGGGGAGCTGGCCTTGGAGAGGAGTTGGAGGAGGTGTGAGGCCCCGCCAGCCATCCCTGCTTGCAAAGTGCTTGGAAACCATCTCAGACGCCGACAGCTTGCGTTAGGGTTTCCAAGAGCTGGGGAAAGTGCTCCGTCCCCTCAAGCTGGGAGCCAGGAGAACTGCTTTATTACTTTTTGGAACTGGCTTCAGATTTCATTAGAAGAGAACAAAGCGAATATCCGTACCGTGATGCTGTTGCGTTGGCCGATTGAGGGAGAGGGCCGTCCATTGCCAGGCTGTGTGACCTTCGGCCTGGCCGGGAGGGTGGAGAGGGCGGGAGCTGTCCCTCAGATCCTCGACATCTTGGAGGCCTGAGGCTGTGCCGGCCAGGCCAGGGCCCTGGTGCTGCTGGCCCCTCGTGAAGGGAGGGGCAGGGGGAGGTGGGCACGCAGCAGGCTCAGGCTCCCCGCCCCCCTTGCAGCGTGTGGGAGATCGTGGGCCAGCAGGGGGGCGGCCTGTCGGTGCTGCGGACCTTCCGCCTGATGCGGGTGCTGAAGCTGGTGCGCTTCCTGCCGGCGCTGCAGCGCCAGCTCGTGGTGCTCATGAAGACCATGGACAACGTGGCCACCTTCTGCATGCTGCTCATGCTCTTCATCTTCATCTTCAGGTGAGGGCGGGTGCCCGCGGGGCAGGACCTCGGGGGCAGGGCTGCGGGGGCTGAGCCTGTCTCGTGGCTCCTGTGCCCGCAGCATCCTGGGCATGCATCTCTTCGGCTGCAAGTTTGCCTCCGAGCGGGACGGGGACACGCTGCCGGACCGGAAGAATTTTGACTCCCTGCTCTGGGCCATCGTCACCGTCTTTCAGGTGCGAGGACAGCGGGACAGGGTGGGCAGGGGTGGCGGGGTGACCCCGGAAAACGCCCTCACTCCCGCCCTCTGCCCGCAGATCCTGACCCAGGAGGACTGGAACAAGGTGCTCTACAACGGAATGGCCTCCACGTCATCCTGGGCTGCCCTTTACTTCATCGCCCTCATGACCTTCGGCAACTATGTGCTCTTTAACCTGCTCGTCGCCATTCTGGTGGAGGGCTTCCAGGCGGAGGTAACCCCCTGCCCGCAGCCGTCCATTTCCAGGAAGAATCAGTTGCCCAGCTTGAGCTTTGGGGGCCTGGCAGGTTCTGCAGGATGCACCCTTCAGATTTAGGTGGGGGTGACGAAGGGTGGGAGGTGCCGGGTCTCAGGAAGCCCCTTGGCACTCAGGAAGTGGGGTGCTTGTGGAGGAGGTGTCTTTGAGTTCCCAGGTTAGCTGCCCAGTGGGCTTCCCCTTCAAAGTCGGCTAGACCCCTCCTCAGAAAGCTAGACAAGCGTCCGCGCACAGGGCATCTGGATTCCTGAGTACAGGTGCCCTCGGGGACATCTGGGGGGACCCATCTGAGCTGAGGGGTGGGGGGAGCTTGTGGGCAAGTCATCTGAGCTCTGGCTGAGATGATGAAGTTGCCACCAGGGCCCGGGCAGGGCCGAGCTGCCCAGGGTGAGAAATGAGCCCAATTAGCTGCAGGGATGTCAGAGATGAGCATCCTATTTCCAGCCCCGGCTCCATCGCCTTCGTCACAGGCAGCGTCATCCATTAATATTAACTCGCATTGATCCCGCCCCTGGGCCAGGGCACAGCCTCTGCCCAAAAGGCTTCACCCTCCTCCTCTCCCTCAGCCCTGCCCCGCTGCCCAGTGCCGTGCACCGAGTAGGTTGACCCAACCTAGAAATGCTCCAGGTTGGGCGTGGAGAAGCGCGCGGTCCAGTTCTCTTTGGGTGACCCGGATGGAAACTCCCGCTGCGGCCCGGTCTATAAATACCCAGCACACGGTGGAAAAACAAAAATCTATTTTCCTCCTTTTTCCCAGCCTTGCGAGGGAGGGCTGCTCCCCGAGGGCCAGGCTGGTGGGGTGCGGAGGCATCTGTCCCTCACTGGCCTTCTCCGGCGTCCCCTGTAATTCTGTAGCTCCCCATGATCGCCTCTCCTCCTGCTGGGTGAGTGAGGGCTGCTGGTGGAGCCCTGGCTCGGTGATGGCCGGGCCTCTTGTCCCTTAGGGAGGGACATTGGTGCTCTCCCTGCAGCAGGACACGAACTGGGTGATTCCCTGAGGCTTGAAGGGCTAAGGGGTGCCACCATGCTCCCACAAAAGCCAGGGTCTCTATGGAGACCCACCATTCTCAGCCACGGCTCTTGGCCTGTGGGAGGAGGAGCAGAATGAGGACATGGTCCTCCAGCCCCTTTCCAGACCATAGCTCCTGACAGCTGAGATTCCCCTAGAAAAACTGCTGGGGAACTATGTGGAGGGACCTGGAAAGCACCCCAAGCCGATTCTGCTTCCCTCGCCTGGTCAGTCGCCACCTGGGCAGTCCTGGCGGTGCCCAGCGCCCACAGCCCCCTCCCACCGTGGCCTTTTCCAGCGAACACCTTGTTAAATCGAGCCCATCCGGTTGCTAGGCAGCAGCTACGTCTGTGTGTGGGAAGAGAGCAGCCTGGCCCTAGAGCCTGGCCTGGTCACTCTGGCCCTCCTCGCGGCCTGAGGGGGCAGCCAGGACCCGAGGCCACATCCTACTCAACCTTCAGAGGACAAGTGACTGCTGGGAGGGTCTCAGTCAGGGCTGCTCCTTCGGGTCTGGGCGGGATGGAGAAAGGATTTCAGCATCAACACCTGCTCCATGGGGTGGCCAGTGGCATGGCCTGCGGAGGGGCTGGGCCAGCAGCTCACTGTCCTGCATGTGAGCCAGCACCTGGGTGCAGGGGGTGGGGTGCTCGATGCCAGTGACCTGCATACCTCCTGTTCCGAGTTTCAGGGGGCGGCCCCGGGGGCTCTGGGAGCCCCACAGTCAGAGGAGTCTGGTTCCTGCTGCTGTGATGGCGTGTGAGGCGGCCCACCTCGTGGAGGAAGTGGCTGCCTTCATTTCTTTGGATGTCATTAGCTGGAGCCTCGAGAGTGGCCCCCTGCTGGCCTTGCCACGCCGCCAGGGCTGGAGCCGGCTGGCTGTAGATTTCCTGGCTTGCAGGGGGCAGTGCCCTGAACCCCTGTGTATTTATCATCCACACACTTAATTAAATGAACAGGCATCGGGCCCTGTGTGAGGCCATTAATTGATATTAAACGACATCATAGCTGTCATCCCGGAGTTACTTGTCACATCCCATCTCAGCTGGAGCAGCAGGACCCGTTCTGATGGGGAGGGACGAAGGCAGAACAGATGGGAGTTAGGAGGCCCATTCTCAATCCTGACCTGGTCTCCCCCGCAGCCTCTGACTTCCACCCACTCCTCCTCCCTCCACCCTCCTGTGCATTCCCCAAGCCTGCTGCCTCCCAGCCAGGAAGCGGGAGCTGGAGTCTTGGGTGTGAGGCCCCGAGGCACCTCTGATGCTGCATGACTTGCACAGTCTTCTGAACGTTTCCAGACCTCGGGGGCCTCCTCTGAGATTGCTCTGGCAGCACCTGCCCCCACCTGGCGAGGAAGCAAGCTAGTGTTCATGAAGCTCCTCCGTGATGCCTGGCACCCCCGGCGTATGGTGGCTGCTGTTAGAACTCCCCAGGGGCTTGACCGCCTTTCCTGCCCTTGTCCCCATCTTCGTGGCCTCCTTCCTCACCCTTCAGATTCATTCTGGCCCTGGAGCCTATGGCTGAATTCTGGAAGGCCGTTCTCTCCCCTTTTCTCCTCCCGCCCCTGTGTCTCATGTCCCCTGCTGTTGGGTTTGCATCGCTCCTTCTCTTCATCCTCTTTGGACACTTGCTGATGTTTGAAAGCCTGTGACCAGCGCCCGTCCCCTGCCTCCCCCTCTCCCTGTAGGAAATCAGCAAACGGGAAGATGCGAGTGGACAGTTAAGCTGTATTCAGCTGCCTGTCGACTCCCAGGGGGTAGGTACGCGATCCTGAGTTGGCATGCCCCCACCCCGTGCCCCCTCCACTCCGCCTCCATGTCTCTGTGCTCGTGTTCACGCTCGGCTCCTGTGCAACCTGTGGTCGCCGTGGTGGTCATTGGTGTCGTGAGGCTGGCTTCGATTTTAAGTCCCTTCCCCCTTGAGGACATCGAGGAGAGGAGCCTCCTTGCCTCTGCCCCCATCCACCCGCAGAGGGCACGTTCCGCCCCCAACCGACGGGCGGATGGAGGGAGAGGAAGGGACTTAGAATCCTCTGTGTGCACGTGTGTGGTGCACCGCGTGTGCGTGCCGACGCAGAGGGCCCCCGGGAGTCCTAGTCGCCGGGCCTCAGTGGAGTCCCGTCCGTGGCCCAGACCGTGCTCCCCCATCTCTCTCCCTCCCCCCCTTGCCCTGAGCCCCTGTTGGAGACCCCACTAGCTGCCTCAGCTCAGGACATGTCTTTGGGGGGACAGGGATGGCTCTTGCCAGAATGTGCCAGAGTTTTAAATCCACTTCCCCGTCTCTGGCCCCTCGCCCTCCCAAGAGGTCCTGCAGGTGTTGCGGGGGACACTCCTCCTCTGGCCCCAGCGCTGAGCCCGTGCCCTGCTGTTTCCTGCACCGGCACCCGGATTCAGGGCAAAGTCAGGGTTCCCGCAGGCCCCACAGAGCTGCACATCCCGAGCAGCCCCCTGGAGATCCCACTTGATAATTAAAAGCTTTGTTAGGGACGCAAACGGAGTTAATGAAGATGATCCCCTGAGATGCCAATTACGCAATATTTATGTCCTTACCAAAAGTAGCAATCAAGTATTTTTTAATAACTTCTTAAGGAGAAGTGTGTAATTACTGGGGAACCTACTGACCTGCTAAGAAGGAAGAAAAAACTGTCCCAGAGACAGAGAGAGAGGTAAAAACGGGGCCAGGGTGGGAGCTTGGGTAGGGTGCAGGGAGAAGCAGAGGGACCCAAGTGGCGTCCTTGGGCTGAGCTGCTCTGTCTGGGGTCTTTCAATTTCCTTCTGGGGTCCTCAGGGCTGAGGCTCAGGGAGCGAAGGCAGGGGGTGCAGGTGGCCTTTGGAACTGAGGCTCTAGTGACCACTCAGGTCCCCAGCTTCCCCTGGCCCATGCCACCACCCACCCAGCCATCCTCTCTCCCCTCAGCCTTGGAGCCAGTCCCAGCCAGGCTGGCTGTGCTACAGGCTCTGGGGTTAACAGCGGCCCTCTCTGAGGTGTGGCTGGTGGGAGGCACAGGTGTTAGGGACCCTGGGGAGCCCCGGGCCCCAAGCCTGGGTGGTCTGGTCGATGCCAGTGCATGTCTTGTGCCGTGGTTGCTGGTCCCGTGGCCTCCGTGTAGTGTGGTGTTCGTGTGAAGACGAGGAGACCTCCGTCCAGCCCGCTGACCTCTGCTTGGCCAGGCCCCTAACGGCCCGCTGCTCCCCTCCCCTAGGGAGATGCCACCAAGTCCGAGTCGGAGCCTGATTTCTTCTCCCCCAGCCTGGATGGCGACGGGGACAGGAAGAAGCGCTTGGCCTGTGAGTATCTGTCCTTTTTTGGGGGGAGGAGGGGTGCAGCCGCTGGCCCTGGGCCAGCTTTGAGTGGACTCAGGGTCTCCCCATCTCTCCCTGCAGTGGTGTCCCTGGGAGAGCACCCGGAGCTTCGGAGAAGCCTGTTGCCCCCGCTCATCATCCACACGGCTGCCACGCCCATGTCGCTGCCCAAGAGTTCCAGCACCGGCCTGGCCGAGGCGCTGGGCCCGGCCTCCCGTCGCACCAGCAGCAGCGGGTCGGCCGAGCCCGGGGCAGCCCACGAGATGAAGTCGCCGGTAGGGGTGCCTGTGGGTGCCCGATGGTGGGAGATGTGAGGATGTCAGGAAGGGAGAGAGGATGGAGATGGGCAGGCCTGAGCAGATACCCCTGAGCCATGGGTGGACACGCCCCGGGAGGTCAGTCAGGGCTGGTCATGCAGGCCTGGGGAAGAGCCGTGGCCTTGGGTTTGAATCCTGCTGCTTCTGTTCCCGAACTGAGTGAGGCTCAACCTCTGAGCCTCCTTGCGACGTGTGTGTGTGTGTGTGTGTGTGTGTGTGTGTGTGTGTATGGTACCTCCTTAGTACCTTATCGTAATAGTAGCAAACCCCATCTGGTCACTGATTCCAGACAATGTCCTAGACACTTTGATCCCTCATAGCAATCTTATGAGGCAGGTACTATTACTGTCCCTATTTGGGGACCTGCATCCCAGGTTGCCCAAGTGATTTGTGGGAAGCTCCGAAGCAGGTAGGTGACGGAACCAGCATGTCAGTCCAGGAGGCTGGTGTCAGGGCCGATGCTCTGACCAGTACCTTGTACTGCCACCAGCTGGTATCAGACTTCTCTCATCAGCTGAATGTGGAACAGGTGCCAGTGTCCTATCTAGGTTACAGGTGAGGACCTGAGGCACAGAGAAGTTTAGTCACTTGGCCATGGCCACACAGCTGGTTGGAATAAGCCTGGACCTGGATCCAGGCATCCCACACCAGGCTCCTGCCCATTGTGCCTCTGCACCTGGCGTGATGCCAGGAGGCTCCCAGGAGATGGGGGACCTATGGGGGATGAGGGCCATGTGGCCCTGGCTGAGGCCACCCTCTCCTCTGCTCCTCCCCAGCCGAGTGCCCGGAGCTCTCCGCACAGCCCCTGGAGCGCAGCCAGCAGCTGGGCCAGCAGGCGCTCCAGCCGCAACAGCCTGGGCCGGGCCCCCAGCCTCAAGCGGAGGAGCCCGAGTGGGGAGCGGAGGTCCCTGTTGTCGGGCGAGGGCCAGGAGAGCCAGGACGAAGAGGAAAGCTCAGAGGAGGAGCGGGCCAGCCCAGCAGGCAGTGACCGTCGCCACAGGGGCTCCCTGGAGCGGGAGGCTAAGAGCTCCTTGGACCTGCCAGACACATTGCAGGTGCCCGGGCTGCACCGCACAGCCAGCGGCCGCAGCTCCGCCTCTGAGCACCAGGGCTGCAATGGCAAGTCAGCCTCGGGTCACCTGGCCCGGGCCCTGCGCTCCGATGACCCCCCACTGGATGGAGATGATGGCGATGACGAGGGCAACCTGGTGAGGCCCCTGTGGGCACAGTGACCCGCCCCCCTTCATCCCTGACCTTGAGTGAGAGGAGCTATGCCTGGCCTGGGGCAGGGGTGGACAGCCCCTCCCAGCTCTATGGCATTCAGGAAGTTCACCATCACTCCCAAGGGGTGGATCTCAGGGTGCCGGCCCTGGAGGCCGAGCTCCGAACACCCCCTTTATTCCCTCTACTGGCCTCGCCGAGCCCCAGATCCTCATCAGCCCCGGGGCTGTGTGTCTGTGGTCCTTGGTGGATATGAATGGTTTTGGACAGATGTGTATGAATCTTTCATGGTCCTCCCCCTTGTGACTCAGGAAGAACCATCATTCATCTCTCCAAACTGATGCTTTCTCCTGTCCCCCTGTCTCATCTGGACCTCATCACAGCCTCAACTTCACACCCATCCTTACCCATTACCTCCTCTCTCGCCCCCCCCCCAACCCCGCAGTCCCCAGCCACTACCTTTAACCCTGGGATGGGGCACTAGGATCAGGACCTCCCAGTATCACGTGAGGATAAGGGGCCAGGGCCCCTCAGCCCAGGTGTGTCTGAGCAGGCAGCTGTGATGGGTACAGTGCTTGGTGACTGATGCACTTCCAAGCCCAGCAGGGAGGGTCGGAGGAATGGCAGGCGGAGGAATGGCAGGCGAGGGCTGAGCTAGAGGCAGAGACAGGAAAAGGTGGAGAGCTTGGGCAAGGAGGGAGGGGGGAGAGGAAGGACATGAGGGATGCTCAGGGGACAAAGGGGCCTTAGAGGGAAATGGGAAGGTGGTTTTAGGAATACAGGAAGAAACATGGCTGGGGGAAGGGAGATAAGGAGTGGGGGCCATGGGCTTGGGCACTTGGAGGCCTGGCCCTGCTCACACCCCTGTGATCCTCCTACAGAGCAAAGGGGAGCGGATGAGAGCGTGGATCCGAGCCCGGCTCCCTGCCTGCTGCCGGGAGCGAGACTCTTGGTCTGCCTACATCTTCCCTCCTCAGTCAAGGTAAGCAGGGGGGCCCCTGGCCTGTACCCCAACCTCTCCTCATGGGAGATTATCCTGTGATGTCATCCCAGAGATGTTAGAAGTGTCCCCAGACATGGGAGTGTGTGAGAGAGGGGCCTCGGGCTGGGAGGGCCCAGGAGGGGTAGGGGCCTCGGGCGATGCCTCTCACTGCGGCCCTGCCCTGCCTCCCGCTCAGCCTTGGCCTCTGTCCTGGTGCAGGTTCCGCCTCCTGTGTCACCGGATCATCACACACAAGATGTTCGACCATGTGGTCCTCGTCATCATCTTCCTCAACTGCATCACCATCGCCATGGAGCGCCCCAAGATCGACCCGCACAGCGCCGTGAGTCCCCAGGGCTCCATGTGGTGGCTGTTGAGTGCCTGCTTGGTGCCAGGCCCCTCCCAGGGTAGCCAGCAGGGTGGGCAAGGAGACCCTGAACCACACAGAGGGAGAGCCAGGACTCTCCCTTAGGCCCCCCCGACTCCCACCCTTGCAACTGGCACCTGTGCCCCTCGCCTGCCTCTGTCTCCCTTCTGTGAGGCACCAGCCCAGCTGGGGGAGTGGGCTCTTCTCCTTACCTGGCTGAAAAGCGAGCTCCGTCGCACCCCAGCTATTTGCCGACGGCGTGTTCTCGCGAGCCAGAGCTTGTGGGGCTCCTGTGTGAGTTGGTGAGTGTTGGGATGATGCAAACAGCGAGACGGGTCCTGGCTGGCAGAGCTGTCTTGCTTTCCCTGCTCCTGGCAAAGGGTCTCAGTTTCACCTGTGACCCATGACCCATGACCCACGCATTGGTGGGGGATGCAGAACAGGAGAGGGAAGCTGCCTTGGCTCCCATGGTCCTGCCAGGTCACAACAAATAGGTTTTCAGGGGCACTAAGTGGGGGAACACTGGTCACTTCTTCTTGGCCATGAGCCTGTCAGTCCTTCTCAGAAGGAGCGTCCAGAGGCCTGAGTATCCGGACGTACTCCCAGGGGCCAGCCTCTTCGGGGTGCGCCCAGCTGTTCTGGGAGCTCTCTCTCCCCAGCCTGGCATCAGAGCCCCTCCCCCGACATGATTCTGGTCTAAGTGGGGTGGGTGGGGGAGGCTCTGTTGCCTCTCATGGCATCTTGCCCACTTGCTTGGAGGTGGCGCCCCGTCCCCCCTCACTGCCTCCGCACCATTGTTCCGATGTCAGTGCTGTGGTGGCTTCTGGCTTCCATTAGGGTGGGCTCCAGCCAGGCGGGGGTGGGGGTGGGGGGGTTGGAGCCCTGAGGGATGGAGGGGCCCAGGAAGAGGTGAATGCGTGAGCACAGCACTGGGACTCCCACCCCTGGGCCTTTGTGGGGTGGGGCAGGGGCCGCTGGTCACACTGGTCCCGATGTCCCCCCCCACCTCTCTATTCCGCTCCTCTGTCTCTAGCTGTCACACGCATGTTCTCTCCTTCCCCTTTCTCCGTTCCTCTCGCTGACACTCAGCTCTGCCTGCTGCCTCTGCGGTCCTCTACCTGCCCCTCTAGGCCACGCAGCAATGGAATCCGCCCACAGAGATCAGGGGGCTGGGCCGCCTTCTCCCCCTCCTGCCCCAGCCTGTGCCCAGCACAAACCCTGCACCTGGGCACACACAGTCCGCACTCAGGCCCCCAGCTCGCCCTGTGGCTCCATTTCTGGGGCACACAGCAGGAAAGGGAGTCTGTGGAGCAGGAGGAGAGTAGAATGGGGGAGGGGGAGTTGGAGATCAAGTTAAATCCTGCCCCAGTTTTAAGACAGAAATCGGGATAAGGGCCTGAGATATGGGGCTCAGATGACAGCCCTGTGGTGGGATCATCCCCCACTGCAGGCCACTCTGAGAAGGGAAGCAAGTGAGGCAGGAGCCCAGCACTGTGTGCGTGTGTGTATGCGTGTGTGCATATGTGGGTGTGTGTGTGTGCATGTGTGTGTGTGTGTGAGGGGGGAGGCAGAGGAGCTTATCTGCCTTGTTGGGGAGGGGAGGGGTGGTTCTTCTGAGTCGAATGCTGGACTGGTCCTGGTTTCTGTGTGCAGCGCAGACTCAGCCCAAGGAGGGGCCCCGGTGGGCAACCCGCCTGCTCTCTCTTGCAGGAGCGCATCTTCCTGACCCTCTCCAACTACGTCTTCACCGCGGTCTTCCTGGCGGAGATGACCGTGAAGGTAATGGGGTCGCGTTGGTTCCCGGGGGGTGGAGAGGACAGGCCACCAGTGGAGGGCAGGGCTGCGGACCCCGGGGACGGCGGTGACCGTGGTGCGTGTGGCGGGCGTCCCCAGGTGGTGGCGCTGGGCTGGTGCTTCGGGGAGCAGGCGTACCTGCGCAGCAGCTGGAACGTGCTGGACGGGCTGCTGGTGCTCATCTCCATCATCGACATCCTGGTGTCCATGGTCTCGGACAGCGGCACCAAGATCCTGGGCATGTTGCGGGTGCTGCGGCTGCTGCGGACCCTGCGCCCGCTCAGGTGAGCCCCTGCCAGATGCCTCCTCGGGGCCACCCCACCCGGCAGCAAGGACCTCACCTGCCCTGGCTTCCTGCTTGTGACCCCCACAGAGAACCCCGCCATCATTCGGCTGAAACTAGGGGCTTGGGCACTTCCCTCGGGGACACTCCCTGGAGGACATACTGCTCAGAGCAGCTGTGCCCCTGGCCCTGGGTGGTACCTTCAAGGGTGACCCTCTGCCCACCCTGGTGAAGCCACACACTCCTCTCCTTGCTTTCTCCACCTTCATGCCCCTCTCAGGGGCCACCCTCCAGATGTAGCAGGGGCCCCACCCTCTCAGGAAACCCTCCCATCCCCAGGCCAGAGACAGAACTGTCCGTGGCTGGGACACAGCTGGGGCCTATGCTGGCTGACTAGTGATGCTTCCCAAGCTGTGACAAGCCACGCCCCTTCCCCTCCCTGCCCGCCCCCTGCATGCTCCGTACGAGGGTATGTCCCTGTCCTCGCAACACACTGCACTCCCAGGGAACACCTTTCTTGAGTTGAGTTCCCTCCTAGTGCCCCCAGGTCATCTTTGACAGCCCGGGAGGGGAAATGAGAGTGGGAGCATCTGCTTCCTGTTTTGAGAGACGGTGGGTGGGAATCCCGGTGGCAGGCGTCCCAGGAAAAGAGGACCGCTCTGCCCAGCCAGCCCAGAATGCCAACCTCTTCCCTCGTCCTGAGCCCAGGGGACCAAGGAGCCAAAATTGGGAGGCGGGGCAGCAGGGCAAGGGACAGGGGAGTGTCTGAGCTGGGGGAACCCCTCTCCTCCCCTTCCCTCCCCAGGGTAATCAGCCGGGCACAGGGCCTGAAGCTGGTGGTAGAGACGCTGATGTCCTCGCTGAAGCCTATCGGCAACATAGTGGTCATCTGCTGCGCCTTCTTCATCATTTTTGGCATCTTGGGGGTGCAGGTTTGTGGAGGTGGGGGGCGGGGGTGCTGTCAGCCAAAGCCTGAGGAGTGGCTTTCCTCTGGATCCTTGGATGGCGAGGCCCAAGCTGGTGCCACCTTTGTTCCAGAAAGGAAGCAGGGATGCTTTCCTCCAGGCCCCGGGCCTTTTGGCCGCCTGGGCACTTTGCAGAGAACTGGGAGCCTGGCAGAGGGCCCCGAAGGGGACGAGGGCCTCCGAGAGGCTTCTGACCTGTGACAGCTGGAGGCTGCTGTTCCACCCCTTCCACGCACCGCCCTTGGAGTGCAGATGCTGGCACAGGCCCACAGTCTGCTCCGGGATCCCTCCCTGCCTTCCCTGCTGGAGTGGGGTGGGCTGCAGGCCAGGCCTGGGGATCCAGGGCCCAGACAGCTGGGCCAGGTTAGCGGCGTGCTGGCAGGCAGGCGGGTGCAGACCCCAGACGAGGCAGGAAGTGGGGGCTGCAGGGGAAACTTGGCCTCTGGCCCAGGGAGGGAACTTGGCTTTGGAGGAAACAGAGCGGGAGCTGCCTATAGGATTCCGCAGGCGCCTCTGGGAGCCCCTCCACCCTGTCTTCCCGAGCCCCTGGCTCCAGCTGTTTCAGCTGCAGGGTAGACAGCTGGCTGTTGGGGCAGCAGGGGAGCTCCTGGGTGGCTACCCTGTCCCCCTCCTTTCCTTTGACTTTCTGGCTGTCTTCTCTGCCCTGGGGATGGGAGGGGGCTGCTCCAGGTTTCCTGGAATTCTCGAGCCCCGGGGACCGGGTTCAGGTACAGTTGCCAAGGCTGTGTGGTGCTTCCCCGCGCGACCAGTGCCCCTTCCCTCCCTTCCCCTCCCAGCCTGCTTGGATGAGGAGAGGGAACCATTGTGGAGCCCTGTCTGGGCTCCTCCAGGGGATTTAGGTCTGTCCTGAGCAGCTGCCCAGGCCCCTGGTCCTCGTCCCTCAAATCCCTTCCTCATCCACAGTCATAGCCTGGTCTGTTCTGGAGTGAAGTGAGCTGTTCAGTCACACAGACCTGAGCTTGAGCCCCCTTTCCGGTCGTCTAAGGTTATACAACCTTAATGAGTGAATTTACTTTTCTGAGCCTCCGTTTTCCTCATCTGTAAAGTGGGTCAATAATGCCTAGCCCACCCCCACCATTAAACCAGATCGCTTGGCCCCTCTCCCAGGCTGATTCAGTGGGTCTGGGTGGACCTGAGAACTGGTAATTATAGCACATTTCCAGATGATGCTGTTGCTGGTCCAGGGACACCACTTGGAGAACCAGCCTCCCAGCCCTTTGTAGGAGGAGCTGTTCCCGCCCTTTCACCCTTTTTTCACCAGCCACTCTCTCCTCCCCTCTCTAGGGCTCTGCTCTGAGGAGCCCAGAGGAAGGGGTGGCCTCAGGGGAGGTTCCCTGACTTCGCTGACCCCAGGGCTGAGCCCCCTACACTCACCCAGGATGCGTGCAGAGCTGTTAGGCCCCAGGGCTGCTGGGAGAGGTGGGGCTGCGAGTCCTGGGCGTCCGGTGGTCACAGCTCACCTCTCTCTGTCTCCGGGTACATGTGTGTCCAGCTCTTCAAAGGGAAGTTCTTCGTGTGCCAGGGTGAGGACACCAGGAACATCACCAACAAGTCTGACTGTGCCGAAGCCAGTTACCGATGGGTCCGGCACAAGTACAACTTCGACAACCTTGGCCAGGTGAGCCCCAGGCTGTGAGGTGCGGGTGGGAGTGGTGGCAGGAGTCCCCAGAGGACACACTTCCGGCTGCATGGTGCCTGCAGGGCAGTGGGCTTGCCAGAGCCTGTCTCCTCGGCTGGTGAACAGGTCCTAGTGGCGTCTCCCTTGGCGGCCACGGGAAGGATGCAGTGAGACGAGCTGTCTGTCCCCGTCTCGTGGTACAGGCACAGTGTCAGGACGATCCCTTTCCTCCCTCCACATTCCCGGAAACAGAGAGATGTACAAAAGAAGTACTGCCCTCAGCTGTGCGCATGGGTTTCCCTGGCTCACCCCGGTTTTGGTTTCTGACCTTCAGAGGGTCTGGTCACGTCCCATGGCTCTTCTGGTTTCCTACCAGCTTTGGAGCCTTCCAGGGGCCTGGAGTGTGACCCCAGCCTGACCTCGGAGGGCCTGGGGTCCCCCAAGCTGCTGCCAGGAGGTGCTTTGAGGACAGGTGGTGGGTGGTCTGGCCACACATCCTAGATTTCCGATGGTCTCCTCTCCTCCTCCCCCTCCCCCTAGGCCCTGATGTCCCTGTTCGTGCTGGCCTCCAAGGACGGCTGGGTGGACATCATGTACGATGGGCTGGATGCTGTGGGTGTGGACCAGCAGGTAGGGCCGAGGTGGGCAGGACCCATGTTGGGGCTGAGGGCACTCCAGGCATGACAAGTGCAAACACTAGAGAGAAAGAGGGCAAGGCAGGCTGGGAAAATGCCATCCAAGAGGCATTGCCTCTCAGGGCACAGGCTGTGATTGGCAACCTGAAGGCCAAACCCAGGCATGTCTTATTGGGTTTGCAACATGTTTAAATATTTTGAGTTAGTGTTTGAGCGTTTAAAAATTGGCGAATTGCACATGAAAATCCAGGCTCGGGCCTGCTCAGGATAAACCCAAAGATCTGGGAGCACTGGCCTTGCATTCCCCCAGCTAGGATCAGCAGGAACAAAGATGCAGCTTCCCCTTTAAATAGAGCCACTCTCCACTTTGCCACAGTCCCCACCCCTCCCTACTGCCGAACACTAGACCCACACGGTTTGTTTCCAGCCCCTGCTGGGTCCCTGTAGCTCACTGAGTTTGTGGGCCCCATCTTAAAGGACTCAGGTGATGGGGCAGCACCTGAGACAGTCCCCCAGCGCTGATGGCTCCTCCTGTCCTTCCTGCTCCCTGCCAGCCCATCATGAACCACAACCCCTGGATGCTCCTGTACTTCATCTCGTTCCTGCTCATTGTGGCCTTCTTTGTCCTGAACATGTTTGTGGGCGTGGTGGTGGAGAACTTCCACAAGTGTCGGCAGCACCAGGAGGAGGAGGAGGCCCGGCGGCGGGAGGAGAAGCGTCTGCGGAGACTGGAGAAAAAGAGAAGGAGTAAGGAGAAGCAGATGGCTGGTCGGTAGTCTTTCCACATCTCTCTGAGTCGTGCTTGACCTTGGCCTTGCGACTGTAGGGGGCCAGGGGCTGGGGCTGGGGGCAGGGAGAAACTGCTCCCACCCCTGTCTTCACCTCCTCCTCCCCCACAAGAGCATGTCAGCCTTTAGAGCCAGCATGAAGCACACCAGTTCAGCCCCGTGGGGGAGGGGAGCCACCCCCACCCTGCGGGGCTCCCCAGGTCTCAGCATCATTCTCCGGAGATGATTCCAGGGGAGTCATGCATAACCTCTCCCAGCTCGACTCCCAGAGGAGCCTCCTGGGATGAGACTCATGCTCCTTTGTCCGGAGTCGCTGTCCAGAGACCCAGGGGTTAGCCCAGGTGCCAGCCTTGCCCGGTCCAGGGCTGGCATGCAAGCGTCTTGAACCTGTGCCTGCCTAGTGTCTAGCTGCTGAGCAAGGTCTTGACAGAAGTTGCCAATGGACGGCAGCAAGAGGGGACTCCAGACCCACTCTCCCTCCCTATCTCCGGCAAAACTCGCTGCCTTCCTGTCAGTTTTCAGCCAAACTGTAGAAAGAAAGAAAAAAAATCTCCTCCTGGCTCAGAGAAGGTCCGGGGTCACAGGGCTGTAAGCACATGACTCTCTGGCCTTAGCGCCTTCAGCCCCCTCACCTGTGATCGCCAGCATTTCTTGGCGTTGGCGGGTGAGGCCCCTCCTCGCCCCTCCTCGCCCCTCCCCACGCTCTCTGCCATGAGACTAAGGGAAAAGACACACAGATGACAGGAAGGACAGACGAGATGTGACAGGTGTAGGAGCCCCTTCGTTTCTCCGAGTCTCCAGGTGCGCCTGCACCTGTCTTCCGGGCTCCTGCCTGGCTGTCTGGTACCCAGTCATCTCCATGGTTCTCTCTTCCTGTCCCTGCCCACGTTTCTCTGAGTGTCCGTGTGTGTGGGTTTAAAGCCTTTGTGTGTCTGTCTCTGTTTGGTCTGCGGGTTTCCCTTTCTCTCCTCACCTTTTCACAAACCGCCTTCATTCCGCCGATAAGATGCGTGCAGTGAGTTTGCTCTTTGGTGTGTTGACATGTGAGTACCACCAAATGGGTGAGGGTGGGGCAGAGCCCATGTGCCCTGGGAGAGGCGGGACTGCTCAGACAGGCGTTGAGGGGATACTGGCCTCTGGGCAGCAGCAGGTGGTGCAGTTGTCCCCGTCCCACAGCCTCCATACCTGTGTCCCCCGCGATCTGCTCAGCTCTGGGTTAGGGGCCCCATCTTGGCTCCCTCTGAGTGTCTGAAGCTGAGCAGGCGCGTTGCCCCCAACAGCCCTGCTCCATCCCCGCTTCCCTCCTTGCAGTCTGCCTTCTCGGCAGGGCATCTGCAGACGGAATTCTTTTTGGCAGGAGGCACTTGTGGCCCTGCCTGATCAGCTGGCTCCCCTTCTGGGGACTGGAGCCGCCTCAGGTGCTGCTGAGGCCGGGGCCCAGGTAGGCATGGACATCTGCTCTGATGACAGCTGCCTGGCCTTCCCTGTCCCTGTGACCCCCAACAGTCGAGTTGGCTGAATAGCTCCTTTTCCTCAAGTGCTCGGTGCCCTGAGCTTGAGGCTAGATACTGATGACCAGCCTACCCACGCTCAGCACACCCCATTCAGAGGCGAAGTGAGGGTCGGAGCCGAGGGGGAGTAAGCTGCTGAGGGGGCCCTGCCCAGCCCACCAGGTCCGGCCAGTGACCCATGTCGTGTTTCGTTCTTTTAGATCTAATGCTGGACGATGTAATTGCTTCCGGCAGCTCAGCCAGCGCGGCGCCAGGTACTGCGTCTGGGATTGCGGGTTCCAGGGTGTGGCCCGGGGGTGGTCAGGCCCTGCCTGCCCCCAGGTCCGCCTCATGGGTTTGGGGACCTCCTCTTTGCTGCCTCTCCACAGCTCATTGATTCTGTCCTCTCGGGGCAAAGGGGTGAGGGTCTCTGGGGTGCTGCGCTCGCTGGATGGGAGATGAGGGTCTCAGCACCCCCTCCCTCAGACACCTCTTGAAGGACCCACCTTCTCTTGCAAGGCTTCCCACGCCCGAGCTCCCCAGCCCCCCACCGCCTCTCCCCACTCCTCCTGCTCCTTCTCCCGGGTCGCACCCTGCTCGATTATTAGAGCTGCACATGTCTCCCATCCCCTTTTGTCTGAAGGGGAGACTTTGATCAAGTGCACAGGATGAGAGGAGCAGCGAGGGGAAGGGTTTGTTTTAAAAATGTAACGATGAATAATTGAACGGACTCATTAATAGTCAAGGAATCGCGGTGGCCACGTCATCGCTACAAACAGCGGGACTTGGGGATGGAAGGCCTGCGTTAGCCAGGAGCCTCTCCCCGAAGCCCAGGGGGTGGGAGTGAGCTGGGTCTCTCCCTGTGAGAGCCGGTCTCTGGGAAGCCTTCCTGGTCCTGCTCCCCTGGGTCCTCAGCGCCTGCTCGGCCGACGCGTCCCCCGGACAGGGGTTCTGAGGTCATGAGAATCTGGGTCGGGGCACTGGGACCTGTTACACCCTGGGATGTCTCTGCGCAGTGGTTCCCAATCTGCTTATCCCCAAGGGCTCCCCTTATCACCGCCAACAAACCCCACATTATAAAAGGCCATCTTTGAAGTTAAGAGCACTTCAGTAATGACTTGGTTTCAGTGTTTGCTAATCAAAGGCACATGTAATTGCCAATCAGAGCTTCTAAGCCGCAGAAGGTTTCACACTGAATGATGGCAAAAACAAAAAACTAAAAAACAAGCAAAACAAAACACAAAAACATGTTGCCACTCGGTTCATCTGTGGGCTCTTGACACAGGCGTGTGCGTGACTTCTTCTAAGCTTTTAGAAATACTGAAAAGAACTTAAGAGCCCCATGTGGCTGCCTTCTCAGGCTGCTGAGGGCGTGGGCTTCAGGCTGGGGACCACTGGGCTGAGCCTTTCTTCCCTATCCCGTACCCCCCCCCACCCCCCTGCCGAACAAGACTCCGCAGACACTGCCCTGTGGCTGTTGGGCTGTCTGAGCTACGGGAGGCTCAGAGACCCCCTAAGGTGGACCCACTGAGCCACCCGCCGTGTGGGAGGTCACCCTGAGGCCCTAGGTGGGTGGCTGTCTGCAGGCCCCATGGTGCGAGCTCTGGTGCTTGGCACCGAGAGACCGTCTCTCGGGGGCGCAGGCGTCTCCGGCTGGTCTGTCTGGATTGCCTGGGTTTGTTCTCCGCGTCAGCCTGTACTGCACGCTCCAGACGTGTTAGGGGGTGAGGAGAAGGTGGGAGGCCGTAGCCTTCAGTTTTTCCCTTGTGGGTTCACCTGGTCTGTAGGCTGAAGTGTCCACACGTACACGCTCACCCCAAAACACCACCGTAGCGTTGGGCTGGGCCTCAGGAGCTCCTCCACCACGAACCAGCACATGCAGACTCTCACAGCCTCTGAGGACTCCTGACATCCCGACTCGATGCTAAACGCTCTTGTTACTCTCACGCCGTGCCCTCCCCCACCCCCACTCAGGGGACAGTCTGCCGTGCTCCTGTTGGCCCATGAGAATATGTACATGGATTACAATAGAGTGTGTTACCTTTCCAGAGGGTAACGGATGCTCAGAGACCCCCGAAGAGGGCCTCCGAGCATCCCATATCCCTCTTTCCCAGACCTGGGGTCCCGGGGGGGCCATAGCAGAGCTTTTCAAATCTCTGCACAAAAGAACCGCCCAGAGAACATGTTAGAACACAGACTCCTGAGCCCCACCTAGAAGCGCTCACGGTGTGGACTGGGCAGGGCAGGAGGCGAGCACCTGCATTTCCAGTCGGTTCCCAGGGGCTGGTGATGTTGCTGAGTAGCCTGTCCCATAGTGTCCCCGATGATGTCACACCCCCCCACACCCCCCACCTGGGGCTGCAGGACTCAAACACCTCCAGCTAATACCAGTGCTGGGATTCAGCCGGACCCCAGGGAGAGGCTGACGGGGGAAAGGCTTTGGTTACCAGGGCAATGGGTCTGACTGGCCACCTGGGTCCAGCCGGAGCGGTCAGGTTAGCCCCAAGGGACCGCTGGGCCTTCGGCACCAGCTCCACTCCCGCCGCACCTGTGTGGGACTCCTGCCTGCACTGCCCTCTCCTCTTCCACTGAACCCAGCGAGCAGACTTGGCTGTGGCAGCTGATGGTGTGGCCTCTGCCATGGGGGCCTGCGTCTCCACCTTCCGCCTACTCCCTGCCACTCTCCTTTGCAAATCCTCGGGCTCCCAGTGACCCCTACTAATTCCCTGTGCCTGCTGCCCTCACTCACAGCCTCACACCCTCCCTGCACCTCTCCTGCGGTCCTGCCCCTGACTGGGGGCAGGGCAGTGCTGGGGTGCCCTTCTCCCCACTGTCTGACTCTGGTATTTTCTCTGCCTAAAACAGCTCACACTGTTGGGAGGCAGGGAGATGGGGCCAGGGCTGCCAACATGCCAGTGACCTGGCTTGGGCCCCTCCTGGGCAAGGACGGAGGAGCTCTCTCTCGGAGCAGCAGATCCACACAAAGCTCCTCCCTCCTCCAGAGGGATGGGGGCCGGGGCGCCTCTGGTTCTGCTGGGAGCCCAGGTGCTGCCTATAAAACCCCGGGCTGGGGAGCAGAAAGGGGGGCAGCATCATTCAGAGCCCAACAGCTCGGGCCTTTGGCAAACTCCCCGCGGGCATCCTCTGGGCCAGATCCCCGAGCTGTGGGTCTGAACCCCCCTGGCAGCTGCTGGGGGCCTCGAGCTGGGAGTTCAGGTCCGGGCTCTGTCACTGCCTCCCAGTGTGTGGACGACCCTCTTTCTGCTGGCCTGGTTCTCTTCCTCGGTGCAACAGAGGGGTTGGCCGTGGTGCACTTTGACCTGTGCTCTAACGGGGGTTTTCCAGCAGCCTCTGCACCCGCTGGTCTGGGGTGGGGGTGGGGTGGAAGGCAATGGCACTGACCTCAGGGGCCTGGAACCAGACCGGCTGGTCACTACGAGCAGAGGCCCTGCCTCAGTCGTCCTGCCCCCACCTTCTCTCTGGGCCACTTGGAGGAGGGGTCCCTGGCCAGATGGCAGCGCTGAAGGCGGAGGTTTAATTGGCCCTGGTGCCGCCTGTACAGTCAGACGGGGGGCGAGAGGGGAGAGGGGGCACTCTCCAACCTCTCCTCTGCATTGTCTCAGCTAATAATGGGGCTAATAAGGAGCCACTTTTTCTAACCTAATTGTATTCAAACATTTTAGTTAACTCTCCATTCATATTTTAGCATAATGGACTCGGTGCTCTCGGCACTTATGGAGATTAATGCAGAGAAAGAGTTCCAGCTGCTAACGCCACGCGGGCGACTAGCGCCCTCTGGTTCTGTGGGTACTGAAGGAAGGAAGGAAGAGGCCCCCTCGCCTGGTCCACCCTCCACGATCGCCCTGTGGATGACCCGCGGCCTCCTGCTGTCCCCTGTCCCAGGCCTCTCCACCGCCACCCTCCTGGGGGTCAGGAGGGCCGCCTGAGCAAACAAAGCCACAGCTGGCTGGCCCGTGTCTGCGGGCAAAGCAATGGCCTCGCACACCCTGTGATGCGCCCAGATATTCTAGACCTGCTGCCTCGCGGTTATCCACACCTCAGGGCTGATGCTGGACCGTGGCATCGGGCGAGGCTGAACGTGCGGCTCGTGGGCACTCTTCTTCCTTCGGCCTTTGGTGGGGGTCCACCCAGGCCACTCCCTGCCTCGGTTTACCTCTCTGTTCAACAGTACTCTGCATGGGAAAAGACAGTTATAGATGAGCTGGCCTGGGCCCAAAGCTTCCTGCTGCCCCTGAGCCAGCCACCCTGGCACAGGCCTCAGAGGCTGCAGCCTGCACTCGCTGGCTTTCGCCCTAGACTTCCTGAGGGGGAAGGGCTGTCTGGGACCTGAGGCTGCCTCAGCCTCCCGTGGGAAGCCTCTTTTTCCTTGTGGCTGCCTGGGAGACCATTCTGTCAACCACCCCTTGATGGCTTGTATCCCCAACTTTGCCTGGTCTTTTCCCAGCACCTGGAGGAGGGCCCCCCAACCCCCTGCAATCTCTTGCCTTCAGATGCATCCTGCCTGCTTACCTGGCCAACTCGCTGGCACCATGATTTTTATAACTAAGTGGGTCCCTAATTACAAGAGAAAGTATGCCTCTGACAGATCTCAGACAGTGCTTCCAGCCCAGCCTGCCTCTAATGCCATCCTGGCCCCCCAGAGCAGGCTGGGCTGCCTCATTAGAAACTGGGTGAGTCCTGCAAGTGGGGTCCCCCCAGATGAGCCTGGGACAGAACAGGGCCCCATGGCCTCCTCTCCGCCCTCCTGCACATGAGGTGCAGGAGGCCCAGGCCCTGCCTCCCCAGAGGCCCTCTGTGCGGGGTGGGGGCCCGTGCAGCCTGCCAAGATGTCCGATTTCCAATCTCCGGTTTTATCTCCAAATCCCAGCTCTGTGTAAGCTCCTCGCTGCCCTCAAGGGCTGCTTGGTGAAGGAGCAAGAGCCTTCTCCTCTCTGTTGATGGCGTTTCCTCCGAGCCTGATAAGACCGGTTGTTTCTCATCTTACTGATCTGGCCTGGTTGCGGAACACCGAGTCAAGGGCCTTATGAGGGGCTGGTGGACTTTGGAGGCTGCCTCGGGGCGGGGGCTCACCTAGTGTCTAATGTGCGTGGGGAGCTCTGCATGTCCTGACCCCTTCTGCACCCAACGGTAGCCAGTAGCACAGATGCTTGGAGGGGCGATTCCGAGAGAGCTCCCCCCGCCCCCCGGAAAGGAAGTAACTGGAGGGCGAGGGTGCTGATGGTCCTGGAATGTTTCAGCTCGGGCATTAGAAGCTGATGGCTATGAGGGACTGCGGGTGGAGGGGGCGCAGGGATCAGGGCCCCACGGCTGCTCTGCTCTCCTCCTGGCCCCACCAGAAGCCCAGTGCAAACCCTACTACTCGGACTACTCCCGCTTCCGGCTCCTCGTCCACAACTTCTGCACCAGCCACTACCTGGATCTCTTCATCACGGGCGTCATCGGGCTGAATGTGGTCACCATGGCCATGGAGCACTACCAGCAGCCCCAGGTAGGAGTGAGTGGCCAGCCATGTGGCTCCGCCTCAGCTGCGGGACCACGGGGGTGAGACCAGCCAAGCCTCTTGTACCCCTCTCACTACCCAGGAGGCGGGTCTCGTCTCATCTTGGTTTAACAGTTGAGGACACTGGGCCTCGGAGAGGTTAGTTGACTTGACCAAGGTCACAAAGCTTTGAAGTGGAGGACCTGACTTCTTCCCCCAGCACGTATTGATTGAGTGCCAACCCTGTGCTGAGCTCTGGACCCGTGAGGGTAACAAGGCACACTGGCCCTAGCCGGGGTTGCTAAGTGGTTAGAGCATTGGCCCAGGCACGGAAGGGTCTCGGGTTCGATCCCCAGTCCCAGTTGGGGCACGTGTGAGAAGCAACCAGACGATGTGTCTCTCTCACACTGATGTTTCTCTGTTTCTCACACACTCTCTCTCTCATTCCTTTCCTCCCTCCCTTCCACTCTCTAAAAAAAAAAAATCAATGGAAAAAATATCCTTGGGTGAGGATTAACAAAAATAAAATAAATTTAAAAAGAAGGCAGAATAGTGCTAGCCCTTCTGGAGTGTAGGTTCTAGTGAATGTCCAGGCCCCAAACTCGCCAGCAATCTTGCCACTCCTCGAGTCAGCTTCTATCGGCTGCCCTCCAGGCCTCAGTTTCCCCACCTGTAAAATAGGAACATTGAACTGGTATTGCACAAGGCCCCTTCCAGTTCTTGCATTCTCTGCCTTCCAGCACATTTGTCACGTGGACTCCCTGCCATCCCTCAGGGAGCGAGATCCTTTAGAACAAAGTTTGGAATATGCATGTGAATGAGGACCCTCCTCTGTCCTACAGTAGTAAGCAGTGGTCAGCCAACATGGTGGGAACAGAGAAGAAAGGTCCTCTCAGACTCACCGTGTCTCTCTGATCTGGGATGTATGATGGGCGGGGGGCAACAGGTATCATCCTGGCCTTACCCATCATGCCCCATCCCTGCCAGATCCTGGACGAGGCTCTGAAGATCTGCAACTACATCTTCACCATCATCTTCGTCTTGGAGTCAGTTTTCAAACTTGTGGCCTTTGGCTTCCGTCGGTTCTTCCAGGACAGGTAATGGAGGGGAAGGGAAAGGGGACGGGCGACAGAGGAGGGTTTGGGAGTGGGGGAGGACCTAGAGCCTGAAGACCTTTCTTGACGCCTGAGGTTCAGCCCAGGACCTACCAAGGGCTGATGGTGGGGTGGGCTGTATGATATCCAGGCCCTGGGAGATGGGAGAGAAGGGAGGGAACTTGACAGGACAGGGCCTGGGGGACAGTGGCAGCTGGAAACCCATGTGGCCCAGACGGGGGCTTAAGAGCAGAGAGCGAGGAGCCAGACTGCCTGGACCAGATTTGAACCCTGGCTCCACCACTTAGAAACGGGTGACCTGAGTAAGTTACTTAAAATCTCTGTGCCTCCATTTCCTCATCTGTAAAATGGGAGCTAATATATCCATATCACAGAGTTGTAAAGAGTTCCTATTTATAAAACCCTTAAAACAGTGCTTGGCACATAGCAAACAGCATATAAATGCTAAATAAAAGAGCAAGTGATTAACAATGAAAAGCAGAGGCTCTCAAGCTAAAGTCATAGCCCCGCCTGTGCCTGACTGGACTGGCTAAGTGACCATAGACTAGTGACCAACTGCCTCATCCTCCTCAGAGTCCTCCCCCCACCCCCGACACACACACACTCAGGGATCTGTGTCCTGGGTTTCCAGGTGGAACCAGCTGGACCTGGCCATTGTGCTGCTGTCCATCATGGGCATCACGCTGGAGGAGATCGAGGTCAATGCCTCGCTGCCCATCAACCCCACCATCATCCGCATCATGAGGGTGCTGCGCATCGCCCGAGGTCAGTGGCCAGCTGCCTGCCCACCACACTCACCCTCCCTGGGTGACTGGCCCCAGGCGGGGGGGCGGGGGCTGGAGATTGCAGGGGTCAGCTCAGGCGCCGGCCAGGGACTGGGTAGGTGTGGGTTCCTGTGGGTATTTCTCGCAGCCTCCGCCAAAGGGGACGATCAGGGCTGGGCTGAGGGTGGCAGTGGAGCCATGGCAGCCTGGCTCGCTGGGGCCGGGCACCCTACCCGCCCTGGCTGCGGCCCACCAGCTACATGACCTGGACTCAGAGGGGCCAGCTCACGACTCTGTCCTTTCTGCAGTGCTAAAGCTGCTGAAGATGGCTGTGGGCATGCGGGCGCTGCTGGACACAGTGATGCAGGCCCTGCCCCAGGTAGCTGGGAGGCGGGGGCAGGTGGGAGGGGTCCTCTCAGGGAGGGGGTGCTCTCCAAAGGGGCGGGAGGCCAGGGAAGCTGGCTGGGAGGTCCAGCGGCGCCTTTTCCATTTCTTCTCCTCTTTTCCAGGTGGGGAACCTGGGACTCCTCTTCATGTTATTATTTTTCATCTTTGCAGCTCTGGGCGTGGAGCTCTTTGGAGACCTGGGTGAGTTGGGGTGGGGAGGGTGGCGGAGCCAGGCCTGGGCACCCCGGGCCTCTTGGACTCACTCGGGCCTCTCGCCCCTTCCCGCCTTCAGAGTGTGACGAGACGCACCCCTGCGAGGGCCTGGGCCGGCATGCCACCTTCCGAAACTTCGGCATGGCATTTCTGACCCTCTTCCGAGTCTCCACAGGGGACAACTGGAATGGCATCATGAAGGTGAGAGCCGCCTGCACTGGGGAACCCCAGGGCTGGCTCGGGCCCCGAGAAGATGGCCCTACTTCTTGGGCCGAGATTCCTTGCCGAGATGCGGCTAAAAGCACGACGCGCCCTTCTATCCCCCACGCGGACACCGCGCCTCCCTCTCCCCGGGGCCCGCGTCCTGCTCTCACTCACGCTTCCAGGCCAGCGTCTAACGCTCTCCTGCCCGCCCCTCCCGCACCTCAGCCCCGGGGTCCCTTCTCCTGTCCTTCCGTCTCCTCCTCCTCCTCCTCCGTGCTCGCTGACACCGGTGACCCGAGTTCCCACGACAGCCGCGTCCGCTGTCCGCCCAGCCTCCCCCCTCCCCCCTGCCTCCCCCAGGACACCCTCCGGGACTGCGACCAGGAGTCCACCTGCTACAACACGGTCATCTCCCCCATCTACTTCGTGTCCTTCGTGCTGACGGCCCAGTTCGTGCTGGTCAACGTGGTGATCGCGGTGCTGATGAAGCACCTGGAGGAGAGCAACAAGGAGGCCAAGGAGGAGGCCGAGCTGGAGGCGGAGCTGGAGCTGGAGATGAAGCCGCTCAGCCCGCAGCCCCACTCGCCGCTGGGCAGCCCCTTCCTCTGGCCCGGGGTCGAGGGCCCCGACAGCCCCAAGCCTGGGGCCCCGCATGCCGTGACCCACGCTGGGGCAGCCGCCTCGCCCTACTCGCTGGAGCGCCGCACGGTGAGCGCACGTCCCCACCTGCTCCCGGGGGCCGTGAGGGGAGAGATGGGTGGATGGCCAGTGGCACAGTGGGTGGTACACAGGGAGCGGGCAGCACAGCTGACCCAAGGGCTCCCCCTGCCCTCCTGCTGCTCCTGCCTGGATGTGGAGGGACCAGCAGTCCCCTGCCCATCCCCGTGTCGGCAGCCCACACGCACTGCCCAGGGCCACACATGTGCTGGCTCCCTCATCCCCTGAGCCTCCGCCGGCCTGGCCTCCCCTTCCTGGCTCTTAGGTTCAAGGCTAAGTTTTCTGTTTCCTTCCTGTTTCTTTCTTACCCTTGCCCGATTACCAAACCTCTTTCCTCCCTACCCTCGGCCTGCCTGATTCCATCTCTCCATCCTTTGCCCCAACCTTCCCTTTCCTTCCCCCTCTCCCTGTGGGCTCTTCTCTTCCACCTCCCACCTCTCCTTCCTCTTCCCACCCCGCTCCCTTCCCCACCACCCCCTGCCCTCCTCTTCCTCCGGCTCTCTGTTGCTGTGTGTGCACACATGTGCGTATGTGTGTGTCGATCCCCTGCCACAATACTTCCCTCACTGCCCCTCTGACCCCCGTTCCTTGACTCTCCGGCTCCCCCTATGGGCTGGTCCTTCCCAGGACAGACAGATGTTTGACACCATATCCCTGCTGATCCAGAGCTCCCTGGAGGGGGAGCTGAAGCTGATGGACGAGCTGGCAGGCCCAGAGGGCCAGCCCTCTGCCTTCCCTCCAGCCAGCAGCCCAGGGGGCTCCAACCCACAGGTTACTGTGCCCGCGCTGTGCCTCCTTCCCTGACCCGCGAGCTGTGCCGTGCTGTGCCTGCTTCTGGGGAGGTGGGGCGTGTCCTGCGCACTGGGCACCTGGAGAAAAAGCAGCCTGCGGGCCTCAGCTGAGCTTCGGGCTTGGCAGGAGGCACTGAGGTGTCCCTCCGCCTGAGACGAGGCTCTGGATCACATAGTTGGAAGGGAGGGGTGCTGAGATTGGCTTCTGAGTGAGAGGATGGATGGAGATGGGGTTTGGAGAGGGTGCTCGTAAGAAAGAACCTGAAAGAGGAGAAGAGGATGGGACAGGGAGTGGAGGCGGTGAGGTGCCAGCCCCAAGGGAGAAAGGCCTCTGGGAGCAGAGATGTGGCGAGGGGACCCACTGAGGGACTTGGTTAGGCCACGGTCTTCCTTCTCTGAACCACCCCACCCCCACCCCCAGTCCTCTGTTTGGAGGGTCTTGAAGCCATGGGACCCCCTGGGCATGGTGGGTGTGGTCAGGAGCCCGTGGATTCTGACCTGGTCCTGAGAAAGAACCAAGGGTCCAGCTGGGAGTGGATTCTGGGACTCGGGTGTGACATATGGCTCGGCTCCGCCTCAAGCCCAGCCCCTTCCCACAGTGCCACGGGTTTTTCTCTCCCGTCCCATCTAGATGTGGATCTTCTGCTTTCTGGGGTCCTCCTCTTCTCCCCCCGTGACCTCCCTGGCTGCCCTTGACCCCTCCACGTGGCAGAGCACCCTCGCCCACCCCTCTCCTAGGCTAGGGGCTGCGGTAGACCTGGAGTGTAGGCAAGGAAAGAAACAGGTGTCAGCTGGAGACAGAAAAGCCTCCAGTCCCACAGGCCCTGTCCACAGGTGAAGGGGTGGGCAGGCAGGTTCCCAGGGTCTGGGATACCTGTATCCTGATCCCGAGAAATGTACAGTGATCCTCCCCGGGGAGGGGACCTGGCCTCCAGGGTCTCAGAGAGGCTCTAGGGACCTGAACTCGGCCAAGAGAGGAAAAGGGAGTCCTTCCTGAGCCTCCCCTCCTGAAGGAGGCCCGTGGGGAAAGGTGCTGAGAGAGAAGATGTGATGAGAAAGGGTCAGGGCAGCCAGCTCATCGGGTCAGATGGCCCCACTGGCCCCCCCCAGGGTCCTGTAGGCACTGACGTTGCCCCCCAACAGGTTCCAGATCAGACAGCCTGCTGGTGCGGCGACCCACCCAGGTGTGTCCTATGCAGGCTGGCAAGAGGAGAGCATCTCCCAGAGCCCAAGCCATGCCAGCAGGTGGAGAAGGCCCCGGGAGGGGAGAAGCCAGAACCCGGAAGCAGGCCAAGTCCCGCCAGGCTTTTGGAAGCGAAGAGAATAGGCAGAAAGCAGTCATCAGATCAGCAGCTTTGTCCCCAGCACCCCCCACGACGCCGCTGCCTGTGCTGAGAGCAGAGAGGCACATTGCTGGCCTTTCGGCATCCCCCCCCCCCAATCCTCATGAGAGTCTAAAGCCCTCCCCTTCCCGCTCCCTCCCTGGGGGGCCAGGGGGATGGGGGCGTTAGGTTCCTGGGGTACCGTTAGAATGCCTTTCTGTGTCTCCTGCTTTGTCAGTGTTTGCTCTGGCTCTTTGGTGGCTGCCGCAGCCTCTCTGATCAGAGTGGGGGTTTGAGGTGGGGGGCGGGGCGGAGCTGTCAGTTGACTGGGGAAGCTGGTGGGGAGAGAAACGGGAGGCCCCTTCCCCCTATGCTTTGTGGGAAGGGGGCAGAGGGGCTCTGTGTATGTGCGTGTGCGTTGCATGTGTGTGCGTGAGCACTATGTCCGGTATCTCATGCCTGCTCATCTCTCTCCCTGTCTAGATCCCTCTAGCTGAGATGGAGGCTCTGTCTCTGACGTCAGAGATTGTGTCTGAACCGTCCTGCTCTCTAGCTCTGACGGATGACTCTTTGCCTGATGACACTCACA
Source organism: Murina feae (assembly GCA_004026665.1). Lineage (NCBI taxonomy): Eukaryota > Metazoa > Chordata > Mammalia > Chiroptera > Vespertilionidae > Murina > Murina feae. Next base: position 28,056 of record PVJC01016132.1, read on the forward strand.
CACTCTTACTTAGTGCCCCGGAGAGCAATGTACATGCACAGCCCCTCACTGCTCCCCCCAGCCTCCCTGGGGGCTGGGCTGGCTGCCGGGCTCCAGATCCCTGCCCCCTTCCCCTTGTCACGGGCCCCACGCAGAGGCAGAGGCACAACCACAGGCACTTAGTGCTCCAGGCTTTGTTAGGTCCCTCGGGTCCCCCACTTCGGACAAAGGAATGAGATAATGTGAAATCGGGGCCTCCCCCAAAAGGGCCCAGGGGCTACAGTTGTGAAAGGGTTAATCCAGACCCATGGGAGTGACACAGCCCAAAGCAGAGGTGGCATCAGGCAGCTGACCCAAGGGCCTGCCTGGATTCAGAACGAGCCTCTGAGTTTGGAGCCCTGTGCCAGCCAGCCCTCCCCCTCCCTGCACCCCTCTTCCCTACCTGCCCTTCCCCCACCCACCCCCGCCATCTGCCACCACATAGTGGGTAAGAGCCACATTTCTGCTGCCACCATCTTGCCCTTTTCCACGGGGATGGCGGGCTGGGGGGGGGGGGGGAGGGAGTGTCCTGTCTTCTCTGTCCCTGTTCCTGTGTGTCCCTGTGTCCCGGGGGCTTCTTTATGTTTTGACAGCTTCTCCACCCTTGCCTGACCCCGGTCCCTTCTGACTATGAGCAGCCCCCTCCTCCCACCCTTCTCCTTTCTCTTAGGACTTAAGAGGGGGCTGAGACCCCCTTCCTCACAGCAGGGCTCTGTGCCGGCCACAGGCTGTCCCTGTGGATCTTGGGGTGGGTGCATAAGTGGAACCTGAGCTGAGAGGGGAAAGCAAAGGAACCACACAGTTTTCCACACAGCCATTCCCAGGCCTGGTGGGCTGCCCAGCCGGATGGGCCCGTGTGGGACCCTACAGTTGCTCTGAGAACGAGGAACAGACCGGGGGATGGAGACGTCTCTTGGAGCAAGCCTTGTCTCCCTCTAGCTGGGGTCAAAGGCTGGTCACTGCCTTTCTTTGAAATAGATTCTGGACACTCACCCACCTTAACCCCCAGTCTCTCCACTGAGGAGGCCCTGAGTGCCCAGCCCACCCTCTTGGTGTGACTAAAAGGGGAGAGGGAGACAGGCGGGTAAGCAGCTGTGGCACCCCCTAGTGTTCATCTCTCAGTCAGCCCGTTCACTCAGCCCGTGCCCAGGACTGGGTGCTGAGGCTGCCCTAAAAATTGGATGGGGACATGGAAGGCAGTCCTAGCTGCCAAGTGTCCCCCATTCCCAGTCCCCCACCACAGCCCCAGCAAGGAGGCCTGCGGGATGCTGGTAGCTTTTCATCCTCCCTCTCAGGGGGGCCTTGGGGATGAGCTCTGAAACCAAGCTGAGGGCTGAGGGCTGGGGGCTGGGGGCTGCTCTCCCTCTTTTGGACACCTCCTCCCCTTCCACCATCCCCCCTCCCCCCAGAGGCTCCAAGGGTTACAGTGTGGATGGTTTTGTGGGGCCAGGGCCTCCTCCCACCTCCTTCCTCCCTGTGTGTGGAGGGCGCCTCCATGTGTCTGCCCTTTCTGCCTGACCACACTCATCCCATCACCACCTTGTCCGAGAAGGGGCTGGGGGCCAGGGCCTCGGGTGGTGGCAGGGGAGGGGAGCTTATGGCTTCCGTTGTCCATCTCTGCCTCAGTTACCCAATCTAGATGCCCCCTCTTCTGCCCACCTCCCTCCCCTGTTTCTTTTGCAGAGGGGGCCCCACCCGGGGGAGGTGCCGGACCTGCTGAGCGTGCGGAAGTCCGGGGTCAGCCGCACGCACTCTTTGCCCAATGACAGCTACATGTGCCGGGATAGAAGCACTGCCGAGGGGTCCCTAGGACACAGGAGCTGGGGGCTCCCCAAAGCTCAGTCAGGTACCAGGGCCCGGGGCAAGCCAGCATGGCTCACACTGGGGACCTCATCCTTGACTAGGCTCAGTCCTAACCTGGGGGGGAACTGAGGCAGCCAAAGGGGGCTCTCTTACTTCCGAGGAGCCCCCAGCCCCTGCCTGAGGGAGGTGGCTTTCGAACAGGGCGAGGGTTCTGTGGTAAGGGTGGAGGCCCTGATGGGGAACCCAGGCGGGAGCCGGACGGGTGGGCCCTTCAGTTCTTCTTTCCTCCTTCCCCGCCCCCCTCACCCCGCAGGCTCTGTCTTGTCCGTTCACTCCCAGCCAGCAGACACCAGCTACATCCTGCAGCTTCCCAAAGATGTACCCCGTCTGCTCCAGCCCCACGGCGCTCCCACGTGGGGCACCATCCCCAAACTGCCCCCGCCGGGCCGCTCCCCTTTGGCTCAGAGGCCACTTAGGCGCCAGGTAAGCAGATGTGGAGAGGTGGGCCTGGGCCGAGGGCCGGCCTGTCTGCCGGGAGTCCGCAGTTGTTGGTGATGATCGGGCGGCCTTTCTCATTCTCCCAGCAAACACTGACGATGAGGCAGTGGCAGGCCAGGCCAGGCACCAGGGCACAGTGCCAGGCAGAGCAGAGGTGGTCTGTGACCGCTTGGCGTTTGCCCCCCTCCCTGGTTTCACTGGGGAAACCAAGGTTGCCCAGGGAACGCATGACAAGTTGGAGATGAGCCAGGCTTCTGACTCCCTTTTCCAGACCCAGAGCTGCCTCCTTGTTCCCTGTATTTGTAGACCTAGCGAAGGGGCATGAGGTGCATTTAAATATATATATTTTACTGATTTCAGAGAGGAAGGGAGAAGGAGAGAGAGATAGAAACATCAACCCTTGGTGAGAGCGAATCATTGATCGGCTGCCTCCTGCACTGCCCCTACTGGGGATGGAGCCCGCAACCCAGGGCCTGTGCCCTGCCCGGGAATCACACTGTGATCTCCTGGTTCATAGGTCAATGCTCGGCCACTGAGCTGCACCAGCTGGGCACGAGGCACATTTTAGGTGTCTCCATCTTTGGCCAAGCCTGGGGCCCACCTTCTGGAGCCCACACTCCAGGGGCCCAGAGCAGAGGCTCGTGTAGCCAGGTGAGGCTTGTGTGTTCCCCAGCAACAAGACCACAGCCCATGCGGTGTGTGTCCTTCTGTCTGAGCATGGCCACATGAGAATCTGCGCAATCCCATCCATTGGGGGGACAGGCACAGTCCCCACCCACCGTGTAAATACTCACTGAGCAGTCCCTGTGTGCCAGGCCCCAGGGAGACAGACAATGAGACAGCCCCTGCCCCCTGAAGCTCAGGGTGTGATGGTAGACATAATCCCCATCGGATCTCTGCAGTGACAGGTCACGGGCTGAGATGCTCATGGGCTCGGAGCAGCAGGGAGCAAAGACGAAGGAAGGGGTCTGTTTCACTGGAGGGTAGAGACTGTTGGGCTGTACATCACAGAGGACCAGAGCCCATAAAGCCGAGGGTGCTTCAGGCCAAAGGCAGGGAGGCCTGAGGGAGCGGCTGGGGAGCAGAGCTGGCCCAGTGCCTCCTTGTGCCCCAGAGGCTAGGAATGGCAGGCTTAGGGGAGACACTGAGGGAGGCAGTGGCCAGAGGGCCCGATGCACATGGCCCGTATCTCTCAACAAGAGCAAATACTGGACCCTCTGCTTAGGGTGGTCCTGCAGCTCCCTGGACAGTGAGGGGGGACCCCGTCTTGCCTAGAGGAACAGCTAATGGGGGAGAGTAGGTCCCCAGGCTGAGCCCTCCCCCCACCCCTTACAGGCAGCGATAAGGACCGATTCCCTGGACGTTCAGGGCCTGGGCAGCAGGGAGGACCTGCTGTCAGAGGTGAGTGGGCCCTCCCCACCTCTGGCCCGGACCTCCTCCTTCTGGGGCCAGTTGAGCACCCCAGCGCAGCATTGCCGCAGCCAGAGCAAGATCTCGAAGCACACGCCCTCGCCAGCCCCCTGCCCAGGCCCAGAACCCACCTGGGACAAAAGCCCGCTGGAGGCCAGAAGCAGCTTAGAACTGGACACGGAGCTGAGCTGGGTTTCAGGACACCTCCTGCCCGTGGGCAGCCAGGAGGCGCCCCCTTCCCCACGGGACCTGAAGAAGTGCTACAGCGTGGAGGCGCAGAGCTGCGGACGCCGGCCCACGTCCTGGCTGGAGGAGCAGAGGAGGCACTCCATTGCTGTCAGCTGCCTGGACAGCGGCTCCCAACCCCACCTGGACCCCGGCCCCTCTGGCCTCGGGGGGCAACTTCTTGGGGGGCCTGGGAGCCGGCCCAAGAAAAAACTCAGTCCGCCTAGTATCTCTATAGACCCCCCCCAGGGCCAGGGCGCTCGGCCCCCACCCAGCCCTGGCATCTGCCTCCGGAGGAGGGCTCCATCCAGCGACTCCAAGGATCTCTCGGCCTCTGGCCCCCCTGACAGCATGGCTGCCTCGCCTTCCCCAAAGAAAGACATGCTGGGTGTCTCCGGTTTACCCTCTGACCCAGCAGACCTGGACCCCTGAGCCCTGCCCTACTCTCCCACTCACCTCTCTCCACTGGGTGCCAAATCCTCGCTCCTCCTCTTGGGTTCTATTCCTGACACAAGTTCCATGTGGACACCCAGGAGGCGCTCCTCCTCGCCTCAGTGGCCCTGGGCACTGGCTACAGCAGGACTCCCAGCGAGTGGGGAGCAGCAGCCCTGCCCACGCTGGCTCCAGGCAGGGAGAGAAGCCAGTGTCGCTGAGGTTCCCGACACCAGGAGCTGTTGGGAGAAAGCAATACGTTTGTGCAGAACCTCGATGTATATTCTATTTTATTAAATTAATTGAATCTAGTATATGCAGGATGTACGGCATTTTGTGACTGAGGAGGCTTGTTTCCTTCCACTTCTATGTGTCTCAGAATATTTTTGAGGCGAAGGCGTCTGTCTCGGCTATTTTAACCTAAAATCACCAGTCTAGTTATATTCCCTCTTCTTGCAAAGCACAAGCTGGGACGGTGAGGGCATCACAGCCCTGATGGTGACCCATCTTCAACGGAGAGCGAGGACCATTTTGGAAACTGTAATGTAACTTATTTTCTCCTTGAACCTCGTCATCATTTTCTGTAGGGAAAAAAAAAAAGAGAGAGAGAAAAAGAAAAAAAATATAAGATTTTACAAATGAAATGAAACCTTTTTATATATACATACATACATATCTATATCTATATATCTATATCTATATAATAAAGTAATTTTCCAAAATAAAGTTAATCACGGTCCAGAGTAAAAGCACAAGTCATAGTTAGGCATTTCCGGCCGGCGTTGGAGAGAGATTCCTGGAGGTGGGGAGTGGGCGGTGGGGAAGGAAGAGGTCAAAGCTGCCTCTGCGTCTGTATGCACGCGTTTGTGCGCATGAGTGTGTATATAATTGTGCATAAGTGTATGAGTGTGTATGTGAGGGCGTGTGTGTTTAATGGTATGAGTGTATTGTGAGTGTGTACGTATGTAAGTGTGTGAGTGGATGTGTAAGTGTGTGTGTATATGTGTGTGTATATATATGATTGTGTATGAGTGTATGTGAGGGTGTGTGTGTTTAATGGTATGAGTGTATTGTAAGTGTGTACGTACGTGTGTGAGTGGATGTGTGAGTGGATGTGTAAGTGTGTATATGTGTGTATGTATATGATTGTGTATGAGTGCGTAAGTGTATGAGTGGTATGTGAGGGTATGTGTATGAATAAGTGGTATGAGTATTGTGTGTGTGTGTATATGAGAGAGTGGATGTGTGTAAGTGTATGAGTGTGTGTTATATGTCTGAGTGATGTGTATGAGTGTATATATACTAGAGCCTGGTGCACGAATTTATGCACGGTTGGGATTCCTTGGTCTGGCTGGCAATCGAGGCCTATGTGGGTCACGGGCCAGCTGAGGAGGGTGAGGGGCCACAGGAAGATGAGCGTCTGCCCCCTGGTGGCCAGTGCATGTCATAGGAACTGGTTGACTGGTCATTCCTGTTGCTCGGTCGCAACAGTCACTTAGGCTTTTATATATATACTAGGGGCCCGGTGCACAAAAATTTGTGCACTCGGGGTGGAGGGAGTCCCTCAGCCCGGCCTGTGCCCTCTCACAGTCTGGGACCCCTCAGTGGATGTCCTATGATGGCCCCAGTCTGCCAGGCGCCTTCTGTGTGTGTGTGTGTGTGTGTGTGTGTGTGTGTG
>PVJC01016133.1:0-34091 GCA_004026665.1 Murina feae
TTTTTTTTTTATCAGTGAAGCTCTTTATCCGACCCTCAATTCTGAATGATAGCTTTCCTGGGTAAAGTAATCTTGACTGTAGGTTCTTGCTATTATCACTTTGAATATTTCTTGCTACTCCCTTCTGGCCTGCAAAGTTTCTGTTGAGAAATCGACTGACAGAAGTATGGGTGTCCCCTTGTAGGTAACTAACTGCTTTTCTCTTGCAGCTTTTAAGATTCTCTCCTTGTCTTTTGCTCTTGGCATTTTAATTATGATGTGTCTTGGTGTGCTCCTCTTTAGATTCCTTTTGTTTGGAGTTCTCTGTGCTTCCTGGACTTGGAAGTCTATTTCTTTTACCAGGTGGGGGAAGTTTTCTGACATTATTTCTTCAAATAGGTTTTCAATATCTTGCTCTTTCTCTTCTTCTGGCACCACTATAATTCTGATGTTAGTATGCTTGAAGTTGTCCCAGAGGCTCCTTACACTGTCTTCATATTTTTGGATTCTTTTTTCTTTTTGCTTATCCATTTGGGTACTTTTTGTTTCTTCGTATTTCAATTTTTTGACTTGATTCTTGTGTTCCTCTAATCTGTTGTTGGATCTCTGTATAATATTCTTTATTTCAGTCAGTGTATGCTTAATTTCTAGTTGGTCCTTTTTCATATCCTCAAGGGTCTCATTAGATTTATTGAGGGTCTCACTAAATTTATTGGCAGTTTCTAGAAAATTCTTGAAAAATGGTGAAACTGTGGTTTTGAACTCTATATCCAGTCATTTGCTTTCCTCCATTTCTGTCATTTGTGATCTGTTTCTTTGTCTGCACATTTTGGCTGCTTCCCTGAGTTGATAGAGTGGCTTTCTGTGTTAGGTGATCACTGAGAGGAAATGACCTCCAAGACACTTGGTTATGCGAATCAGCTGAGTTTACAGTGGGAGAACTTCTGTGCTGGAGACACCCTTATGGGGCAAGAGTTGTTTGGGTACGCTGGCACTTGTATCTCCAAGGAGGTGCTATTTTTAGCTTCTGCCTGGGGCTTCCCAGCCTTTTATATGCAAAAGCCTCTGTGCCCAGCTTGGGTGGGGCGGGGTCTCGGGGCGTCAGGGTGGAGCAACCAGCAATGGATGCTGCTCAGCCCTGCCCTAAGAGGCACCGGGTCTCAAACTGCTCTAGAGTTTCTCCCAGCGCCAGACGGTGCTAGACAATCCAGCTCCTCCCTGTATGATTCTGAGTCCCCAGAAACTCGCCTGGAACTGGAGTTCAGAGGCGTCAGGAGCTTGTGCCTCCCTCTGGTACGAAATGCTTCCAGCCATTTCTGAGAGCTCTTTATCGAGCCCTTTCCGCCAGCCCCTTCGTGTGCGCCTCCGTACCTCTGCACTTTATTTCCACACCTCCTCTGCATCTCAGTTTCTTTCTAGTTGTAGAATTTCCATTCAGCCAGCCTTCCTGTGGGTCTGGGTGGTGTCCATTTTTTCTTTTTGTTGTTGTTTTAAAATAGTTGTGCACGGCCGCAATTCCGGTGTTCACCTATGCCGCCATCTTGGTTTCTTTCGAGTCTGGAATCTCGCCTGTCGCTCTTGGCCCACCTTTGCCCATGGCTTGTTGTGCTAGAGCCCCCAGCATGCTGCAGCACTAGGGAAAGCCAAGGTCAGCCTAAGTCTTTTCCACATCTCATCTCCCTGTCTAAACCCTGTTCTCATCTTTTCTGGCAAGCTCATGCACTTCCTTGGATCTGAGCTTAAATCCAATTATGCTTTCTTAAGGGAAATTTTACGTTTAAAGCATTTATTCTAGTTTTTTATATACATGTGTTTGTGTGGTTGTTTGTATAGCATATCTTTTCCTAATTACACCAGAGTATCCAGGAAAGTAAGATCAACATGTTTACTCACTGCTTACCCCCCACTGCCCAATACAAAGTAGGTGCCAGGGTGGATGGATGGATAGATGGATGTGTGGATGGATGAAAAGATGAATGGATTAGATAAGATGGGCGGATAGATGGATAGATTAGAGGAGTTGAAATCTATAGGCGGAGAGTCCAATGGTCATGCTTTGAAGATAGTCCAGCTAAGAGATGACAATGGGTTCACAAAAGAGGAACAGTTGGATTTGAGAACAACTCAGGAGGCAAATTTGGCAGAATTTGGCAATTGGTTGACTGTAGAGATGAAGGATGGAGAGGAATGAAAGAAGACACCTGTATCATTCATTAGAGTGACTTGCTGGTGTTACTATAACCCATTGAAATGGAGAATTCATCATTCACCACATCTGGAAAAGGGGGATGATTATGTTGAAAGGTAAATAAGATAATGTAAACCCCTTGGCTATTTTGCAAAAGCCTAGGAAAGTGGGACAAATTTTCCTAGTTTCTGAACGGAACTGGAATCCAGTTCAGGTGGAGCTTTCAAAACAGGAAGAGCAGCTGTGCAAAAGTCCTGGAGCAGCTGTGTGCTTGGTGAGACTAAGCACAGAAAGGAGGAGTGGAAGGCCGGGGCTTCGTAAGCAGTGGGGGTGTGGTGAGCCAGGAAGACCCAGAGGAGGACCGTGGGCTGGTCATGCAGGGCCTTGTAAGCCATGGAAAGGAACCTGGAATATTTCTTCGTGTGGTCCAGTGTCATGAAAACCCACACCTGATTTCCCAAGGACAGAGTCCCCTGATTTCTCTAAGACAGGAGCCCTCGGTCCAAGTGGGCGCGCAGCCTGCTTTTGTAAAACCACACCACGCCCGTTGGATTTTGTACTATTGTTGGCTGCTTTCCAAGCTCAAGAACAGAGCGGAGCAGTTGCCGCAGAGACTGCGTGGCTCCAAAGCCTAAACTATTTACAGTCTGCGCCTTTACAGGAAAAGTTGGCCGACTCCTGCACTAAGACACAGAGCTCCTGCCTGCTCGCTCAGTCCAGGGCGCATTCCAACACTTTCCAGATTTGCCACTGCCTTAAAAACGGATGAATGGGAATAACTTACATATTTAACAAGGAATGTCTACCACTGGCTTCCCCGGGGTTTCAGTGGACTCTCAGGGATGGGGCGCGTAGGTGGAAAAGTCAGAGGAAAAGACGCTCGCATTTCAGCTCATAAAAACCCTCAGCCTGTGTGCCAGATACACCTACACCGACTGGAAAGATGCTACCTTAAGGCAGGAGGCCTGACACACAACAGATGCCCAACGAATGCTTGTTGAATGGCTAATGAATGAACAGTGACCTTCACAGGAGTTTGGAGCTGGCTGCCACCTGGCATGCTTTAATACTGACGTGGCGTTAAGGGCAAAGACTTACAGTCTGCTGCTGCCTTTGACCTGGGCTATCACCTAACTTGTCCAGAACTAAGCACAGTGTCACCCGAGTGACACCGTAGGAGCCCCTAAATTGTGCCTACAGATAGCACACAGCATCGACACTGCCGTGGTCTCACAGGGAGCAGAACTGGGCCCAAATGAGTATTGGGTCACCATTTAAAAATGCTGGTAAGGAAGGCTGCTGATTACTGTCTCCGGATTCTAATTACACCACAGCGTCTCTCAGGAAGGAAGAGACCTTTTGCCACAGGCACACTTCACAGCTAATCTGAAACCCAGCCCGGCTCTGTTTAATTACACGTGCACTTCCTGAAGCCACGAGAAAGGTCCTGAAAAACTAATTCACTGCCTGCCCGGACAAAGGGCACAGATCTGAAACCTGGAACTCATCACTGATATCTTCAGCCAGGACACATTGCTGTGCTCGGCGGAGGGCGGGGAGGGCAGGAACTGCTGTGTGTGTGGGGGGTGGGGAGTGAAGAATTTCCCTAGTATATCTTTGAGCCTCTTTCCAGATTGAAAATGGGGGGAAAATACTGAAAAACACAGATCTAAGAGCCCTTCCAAATAATAAAAATAGCAGTAGGTATTGTTTGTTTACGGCATATTATTATTTACACTTATGGACACTAACGTTTGAAAATTACTAAGCTTTGTTACCAAAGAATATTATTACACACTAAAGACCTGATGGATTCGTGCACCAGTGGGGTCCCTCGGCCTGGTCTGTGGAGATCAGGCTGAAACCTGCTCTCTGACATCCCCTAAGGGGTCCCAGATTGCAAGAGGGTGGCTCTCAGGTGATGCACCCCGGAATCAGTCTCCCTCCTCTCTGGTTCCCTGTGAGTCACCTGAGAACTGCAGCTGCCAAGTCACCACAGCTAGGCAGCTCCTACGTTAAGCATCTGCCCCCTGGTGGTCAGTGTGCGTCATAGCAACTGGTTGGAGCATCTGCCCCCTGGTGGTCATTGCATGTCATAGCTATCAGTCAGACAGTCACTTAGCCTTTTATATACAGAGTGGCAAGATTATTATGACCACCTGACATTTGTAGGCAAATTAGCCGTACACTGCATCAAATGGGATATGGAAGCTGAAGGCCTGTTCGAACACCTTTACTGTCTGCAGTTACCAAGATAAGACGTCTCCAATTTGCACAGGAATACAAGGATTGGACAGTTGAGCATTGGAAAAAAAGTCATGTGGTCCGATGAATCACATTTCCAGTTGCATCATGCAGATGGCAGAGTGAGAATTTGGCAGAAACAGCATGAAAGCATGCACCCCACATATAACCCTTCAAGCTGGTGGGGGCAGTGTTATGGTTTGGGGCATGTTTTGCTGGCATGACTTGGGCCCTTTAATTCATGTGGAACAACGTCTGAATAGCACAACATACTTAAATATCGTTGCTGATCAAGTTCATCCTATCATGTTGCTGGCATGTCCCAGTGGAGATGGCTTCTTCCAACAAGACAATGCGCCATGCCACGGTGCTTGTATTGTGCAGGAGTGGTTTCAAGAACATGAGGGAGACTTTACCTTGCTTAGGTGGCCCCCACAATCACCAGATGTCAATCCAATTGAGCATTTGTGGGACAAAGTTAAAAGAACCATCAGACAGCTGGTCCCACAACCATCAACTCTCACAGAACTGAACAGTGCTATTCATCAGGCATGCTGTCAGATTACTCGCATCACCTTTCAACATCTCGTGGAATCAGTGCCAAGAAGAATTGCCACAGTACTGAAGGCAAAAGGTGGCCCAATGAAGTACTGACGGCTTGGTCATAAAAATCTGGCCACTCAGTGTATATATAGATACTTGGATCTTAATCTTTTAAATCCCTGAATGATATTCACCAGAAGGTGGTCTTTATCTTACTTTCCTGCACTGAACGGTGGTTCCCAAATCAGGGGTCTTCCCAGAGTTCCAGAATCCTACGTGAATTGCTAGGTTGATATCGGTTTGCAATGGTGCCCCCAGAAGACATTGAGGCCCTGACCTCGGCAGCTGTGAATGTGACCTTATTTGGAAGTAGAGTGTTTGCCGATGATCAAGTTATGATGACGTCCCTGGTGTGGGCTCCTAATCTAATACGCCTGGTGCTCTTACAGAAAGAGAAGATTTGGACACAGGGACAGATACACGTCGTGAGAACGCCAGGGAATGGAAAAGTGGAGATTGTAGTGATGCATCTACAAGCCAGAGAACACCACATATTGCCAGTAAAGCACCAGGGGTTAGGGGAGAGGCCTGGAACAGGCCTGCTGCACCTGCTCTCGCCCTCCGGCCTCCAGAGCTGTGAGACGGCACATTCTGTTCTTCAGCCATGCCGCGTGTGATGCTTCGTTAGAGCAGCCCCAGGGAAGTGATGATTAGTGACACCGCCACTCAGGTGTCCCACCGGCATGTCCACCCCACCCAGCTTTTCAACCCCCAACTCCTAACCACATCCAGCCTCCTCCTGCATTCTCCACTTCAGTGAGCAACACCCATCAGTCGCTCTACCAAACCGTCCACTGCCCTCCTTGCTGCCCGATAGCCATTGAGGCCAGTAAATGCACAGAGGCGGGTCCACCTCTGACGCGCACTCTTAGCCTTGGACTGGAGCAGGCGAGCTGGCAGGCCCATGCTGGGTGTTTACATTTTCAGAATCAGTTGCTAATCATTAAAAATTGGAGATCCTGCCCTAACCGGTTTGGCTCAGTGGATAGAGCGTTGGCTTGCGGACTGAAGGGTCCCAGGTTCGATTCCGGTCAAGAGCATGGACCTTGGTTGCGGGCACATCCCCAGTGGGGAGTGTGCAGGAGGCAGCTGATCGATGTTTCTCTCTCATCGACATTTCTAACTCTCTATCCCTCTCCCTTCTTCTCTGCAAAAAAATCAATGAAATATATATTTTTTTAAAAATTGGAGATCATTGTTTCAATGTCCAGGTTTCCAGCTTCTCTTGAAATGAAGGGGAAGAGTTGGCCACACACAGCAACCTCTGTCTGTTGCTGAGAGATGCCACCTCCTCTTGAGGGGGCACAGATTCTGCCCTTCACAGACCTCAGCTCAGCCGGGTCTCATCCCAGGGTCTCCTCACTCAGCAGGCCACTGCCTGACCCCTGTGGGCTTTGCCTTTCCAACCCAGTGGCAGTCGACAAGGTGACCGGTGACCCCCTTCCAGCACACTGTGGAAGTGGGGAGAAGCTTCCGGAATTCCCAGGACGAGGAGCAATTAAACCATCCCATCAGCTAGTGTGCCCTCTCCAGTTTTCTCTCAGAATCTCCTCACCCATTAATGACTTTATTCTCTCCTCCTCCCCGTCAGTACAGCCTTTGATAAAATAATGGAGACTGCTGTGTGTGGTTAAAATAGAGGAACTGGGTTTGGACAGAAGTTGACATTTGGTAAAGATGCCCCAGGTGCAACTTTACCAACACCTCAGATTTTCTGCGAACACATGCAGGCGCCAGGCAAACCAGAAAGCCCTGCAGCCAAGAGAGAGACAGTCCTTTAAGGCACTGCGGTGAAAGCATGTGTTATAATTCCTCCACTCAGTATCCTGGATGCGTAACTTCTACCATGACGCAGCACATCCCTGAGGAATGAAGAACAGACGATCCCACTTGTGTGCATGAGGATTATTGAGAGGCCGCGGGATGGGGTTCTGGGGGAAGCCTGATGCTGCTGCTTTCTAGCTGTGTGACCAGTGACCTCCCTGAACCCCATTTGTAAATGAGGATATTGGTACCTCCCTTTTCAGGATCAGTGGAGGGACTGGGAAGAAGGCCCATGGAGCATCAGCACTGTGCTTGGCACACAGTAGATCCTCAGAAAAATCAAGCGTGATGAAGACAGGGATTTGCCTCTGCAAACTCGAAGTCGCTTTCAACATAAAATGCTTAATTTGTGAGTTGAAGAGCTTTATTTGATGTGTCTGGCATTCGGGAGACCCCCTCCCCCACCCCGCTGCCCTGAAATCCAGAACTACATTTAATTAGGTTTCAAGAACTTCCGTTTCCAAACTGAACTGGAATAAGCTATTTTCCGCACTAAAACAAAGCAGTGAATAAAATGGAGCAAGATGACTCCACTTTTTATTTTTTTCCCAGGGAGTTTTCCTCATTTTCTCATAATGAGAGACTATTAAAATAACCAGAAGACAAATGGTACCAAATTAATAAAAATGGAGATCAAATGATCCTCTGTTACCTATTTTTGCTCAATTGCAGTTGAGGAATGCATTGATTAAACTGCCAGCAAACCGTTATGGTCATATTCATTACTATAGCATAATCTGTTTTATTATGAAAGGATAATCACTAACACAGCCTTGCAGACAGACGTTTCTCTGCGGGCTAAGGTGTCATTTACGGTGGATCTGCACCAAAGGACACTGAGTTCATTTTCCTGGTGGTGGAGTTGAGCTTTCGAGTTGGGGAGAGGCAGAGATGGTTTATTTTCTTTGTATTTATCACGTGGCGAGGCTTATGGATTCCCAAGTGGAGGGCGCTGTGAGTGCTGCTGTGAAATTTATAATAATCCTAGAGAGATTTTTCAAAATGTCAAAAGAAGTTAGTCAGTGAGCCGACTTTTTTTTTAATTTTTTTGTTGTTGTTTCTATCTACTCCGTACCCAATGGCTGATTTGATTGATTTCTCATGTGCTGATTTATTCATTAGGCTTATTTATTCATTAGACAGTTATTTATTATTCATTAGGCAAACAGGTGATGGGGGATGGCGGTGTGCCAAGCCCTGGCTATGCACAGATCTGTATCACAAGACCTTGAGTTGCTCACAACCTAGCAGAAGAGGCAAGGGCATAACCGAACGGGTACGGTATGCAGGAAAGGAAGGGTGTGCAGAGATTTGCAACCGCAAAAACGGAGGGAGGATCTCACCACTGGATGGAATGGCCTCAGAGGCGCAGCACTTAGAGCTGGTGGTGGTGATGCACTCTGGTGCAGGAGGCAGGCCCTCTGCATTTGAACCCGGTGTCTGTCACTGGTGACCTAGGAGTTCTGGGGCAGGTCTCTTCATTCCCCCAGTCCCAAGTGTCGCCTCTGCAAGATGGAGTTAGTCACTGGACTCACTTCACTGTGGAGACAGGCATCTATGTGGGGGGTCACTCCAGTGCATTTCCTGGTAGAGTCCTGCTTTTACGGAGGAGCCACTGGCATCAGCACCCTTGCTTGGCCTCTGAGGAAAGGAGTGTTCGGAGAGAGTAAGTGCTTTGCCTGAGGTCACCCAGCCAGCCAGAGGCAGAATCAGGATTTGAAGCCCAGCCTACTATACTCCCTGGTGCTCTTAGCCAGTAGGAAGCTGGCATTTTCATACATCGGTGTTACTTAGTGCAGGAGTCACAAAGGACCCTGAGGGGGTGGGCAGATGGTAACCGCCCGGAGCAAACAAGTGGAGACGATGGCTGACCGAATAGCACAGGTGCCAGCTGACGCCCCGGACTCTCTTCCCATGTGGACTGCAGGCTCAGGCTTGCTCGCTCTTCTCATTATTTTTTTCAGAAGTAAGAAACCTGAATATTTGACTGAAATCTCTTGACTCAACTGACAACTGCTTTAATTGGAAACGGGGAGTGGGGCCAGAAAACCCCGTGTGCAGGCTGGGCAGGCCCAGGAAGCGAACACCTGCTCACTCGGCTTTGAAGAGGCCTCTCTCTTGCTCTGCTGAGAGTCCCCTGCCCTGCGCCTTCCTTCTTCTCCTTCTGCTCGCAGGACCCGGCTGGTCTGTGCACAGCAGGCAGCGGGGAGCCAGGCTGCTTCTCTTCCAGGCCCTTCTTCTGCTGTGTGCAGCTCCGGCACCAGCCCTCACTGTTTTCAAGCAGGATGATCAGGGCCCGTGCTGTGATGAAGCGCGGCTTCAGCCACTGCCCCCATTCTCAGAGAGGCTTACAGCTGGGGGTGGACTTGCCTTGAGGCGTCCTTGAAGTAGGTAGGGAGGCAAGATTCTCTGGTTCTCATTGTTTCTTTGAGGTTGGGAGACCACAAGTTGGCAATTTCTGATGCCCTAGTAACCCACCCTCATTAGATATCAGTGTGTATTTATTAAATGGCCACTCTTTGCAAATGCCTGGTGAGGGGAAGGGCGCCCCGTAGAGCAGGGGAGATAGGTAGGCACAGGAATCGGATGGCATATGGCAGACAGAGGTATTAACACAATGCACAGAACAGAAATGAGGAAGAGTTTCCTCCAAGGAGGCAATCAGTGAAAGTGTCCTAGTCTTTGAGCTAAATAACTAGGTATGAATATAATTTCACCAGGTTTAGAGAAAAGAGGAAGGACAATCTGGACAGAGCACACTCTCACCCTCACCTCCATCGCTGCCACCACCATCGCCAACACCGTCACTTCCATCACTGCCATCACCAGCTCCATCAACACACCATTCCCACCACCATCAGCAACACTACCATCACCATTTCATCACCAAAGACCATCATTACCTCCACCACCACCATCATCACTTTCATGATTACCTTCATCACAACCATCATAAACTTCATCACCACCATCACCTCTGTCCCCACCATATTCACCATCATCAATGAACCAATAGCCAACATTACTGAGAACTTACTATAAATCCCTTTACATGTTTTATCTAATGTGAGCCTTACAACCCTTTGAAATGGGTACTAAATGCATTCTCATTTAAAGGTGAGGAAGTTGAGGCTTAGAGAAGTGAAAGGACTTACCAAGGACACATGGCTCAGTAGCGTGATTGACCCCAGATGCAAAGGCACCGCCTGATTGCAGAGCCTGCACTCAATCACTGCACCTCGGTGCCTGCCCTACACACACGTCTGAAAGGGAGAGTACACATGCAT
Organism: Murina feae; assembly: GCA_004026665.1. Classification (NCBI taxonomy): domain Eukaryota; kingdom Metazoa; phylum Chordata; class Mammalia; order Chiroptera; family Vespertilionidae; genus Murina; species Murina feae. The sequence goes on from PVJC01016133.1 coordinate 10,126, forward strand.
GTCTAGGGCCCTGCTTGCACAGAGCAAGCACTAAATAAATGTTACCAACTGTAGATCTTTCAGGAGAATGTTAGTGGCTACTGCCTAATCAAAGGGTTTCTGTAGTCAAATACATTTAGGAAATGGTAGATTAATTTCACTATTTAACTTGTCAGAGCCTTTCAAGTGTGAATACTCATGGGGGATCTCCAAGAGCTATGCAGGACTCTTCAAGGCTAGGATTCCTGGAGAAATGCCGGTCATCAATTCAATGGTCTAGAGCAGCGGTCACCAAATGGTGGTCCGTGAAGTTTGAAAGGTTGGTGACTGCTGGTCTAGAACATCAAAAATGGGGTTAAGTTTGCTCAGACTTTCTCAACCGTGGCCTGTAGACACTTGGGGCTGACTCCATCCTGTTAGGGACTATCCTCTGCACTTTGGGTGCTTTGGCCTCTACCTGCTAGATGCCTCTGTGCCATACTCTCCCCCAGTTGTGCCAATCAAATATGCCTCCAGACATTGGTAAATGTCCCCTGAGAGACAAAATCACTTCCAGTTGAGGGCCACTGGATTAGCTTTTTTGAAGCTAAATATAAAAGAGAACAGGCAGTGCCCTAACCAGTTTGGCTCAGTGGATAGAGCGTTGGCCTGCAGACTGAAAGGTCCCAGGTTCAGTTCCAATCAAGGGCATGTACCTTGGTTGCAGGCACATCCCCAGTGGGAGGTGTGCAGGAGGCAGCTGATCGATGTTTCTCTCTCATCGATGTTTCTAACTCTCTATCCTTCTCCCTTCCTCTCTGTAAAAAATCAGTAAAATATATTTTTTAAAAAATTAAAAAAGAGAACCGACAGAAATACCTACATTTAAGGGGCTGGAGCGTGAAGAAAAGGCCACTGCTGAGCCAAGAGAAATAGTAAAAAGAGCTCTGATGATCAAGGAAAGGAGAGGCAGGGCTGCCACAGGAGCAGTGGGTTCCCACGAGTGGAGGGGAGCCCCGTGGTGTCAAAGCTCTGGAGAAGAAAGAGACCCGGAGAAGAGAGTGCCCAGTTTTCTCTTTGACTTCCTTTGAGGAAGCATCTCCAGCAGAGTGACAGGCAGCGGACCGGATGTCGGGAGCCCAGAGACAGCGCTTCCACTGTTCATGGAAGACTAGTGGCCAGTAGCAGGAAAGGCGTTCAGAAGGGAAAATCTGACCTGGTCCAGAGAAGGAAGGAGGAAAGCACAGTGTGGAGGAAGCGAGTTGCTCAAGACCTGGAAGAGCAGATGGTCAGAGAAAGGACTGAGGACATTCCCCAGTGAATGGTAGTGGGCTCTTGCCTCTCACAGATGTATTTGGTATGGCTCACTGAGTTAGTTTCCTGTGGCTGCCATAGCAAGTGACCGCAAACAAGGAGGCTTAAGACAACATGAGTTTATTTTCCCGTTCTGCGGAATGAGAGTTCTGCAGAACAGAAGTGGGAAGTCAGGTGGTCTGCAGGTTTGGTTCCTCCTGGGGTATATGAAGGAGAGTCCATGCCTCTCCCCAGGGCGTCTGCAGGTTGCTGGCAATCTTCACCATTCCTTTGCTTATTGATGGCATCACTCCCATTGCTGCCTCCATGGTCACATGGCCTTCTTCCCCGTGTGTCTTCACATGGCCTTCTTCTGGGGAAACCAGTCATTGGTTTTCGGGCCCTAATTTAATCTGACCTCATCTTAATTTTACGAATTATATCTGCAAAGACCCCATTTCCAAATAAGGTCATAACTTCCAAGTAGACATGAATTTTGAGGAGATGCTGTTCAAACCACTACACTCTCAAACAGCTTCTCTTTTTTTTTTGTAAGTTTGACTTAGAAACCATTTTTTTAATGGAATATTGAACATAAGAATCATTATTTCTGGAGCCTCCCAGAAAACCAGAAGACTCAGCAGCACGGTACTGAGAAGGTCCATCCCTGTTAGACAGGATGACCGCTAATTCTAATTTGCCACAGCTCCCACCAGCCTTCCTTTCTCTTTGACCTGACACTGGGGGCCCCAATGGGGACTGGAGTTTGAGATGCCTGGCATAAGCCCTTCCTCTCTGAGGTCTCGCTCAGTCCTGGAAACAAAACCCACATTCTCCACATTCCTGATGGAGATCGGAGGTGTCACCCCTTCCCTGATGTGTTCTGATCCTAGCGTTAACCACAATCCTGTATAACCAGTCCAGATCAAAGCACAGGCTAGGGTAGCACAAGCAGGCCAATAATTGGCCCCCCAGGCTAGGATTGGCTGGGTCTGCTAGTATTTTTCTAGCTGGAGCTCAGGAGATATTATTGCTCATTGTTTGCTTGGTAGTTCTGGAATCTCACCTGGGAAGGTCATGATGCTGTAGGTGAAGGACACCAGCTTTAGAAATCCAGCAGATTTGGCTTTGAATCCTAGCCACAGCTTTACCAAGCTGTATGGCCTTCGAATGAGAATATCATCTACTCAGCCCCAGGGTTTTGTAAGAATGAGAAATAATGCCACAGACTGTGCCAGCTATGAATTGGGCACTCAGCAAATGCAAAATTGTAATAACTGTAAAAAGTACTACCAGTCCCATTGTTAAATGAGTTCCAGGCACCAGGTAGATGGCATACAATGTTCACAGGTCGGGGCAGAACAAAGTGGGTGGACAGGAGGGAAGATAGAGTCTCCCCCAGTCAGAAGCCTCAGTAAGGAGAGCATCAGCGTTCTAAGTCACCCACTGGCTGTTTGAAACAGAAAATCTAAGCAGCAACCACCCATCCCTTATCCCCCCGCTCCTGTTCTGTGCTCATTGTGTATGCATCATCCAGTGTTTAGGTGACACCTTATTAAATAAGGTTTGCCTGTGACCCCGCAAGTCACAATGAAGTTAAAAATTAAGACATAGCTTCCCACATTGACTAATTGGATTAGAAGCATCATATGAAGGTTGACTAGAAATGTGCAAGGGATTATTCAGGAATGACTTTCCTCTGTCCTCCTTCACTAAGCCTATCAATTGGAAGAGCTCTAGATTAGGAGAGAATCCCAGTAGAAGGGGCTATCTTTCTCATTCATAGTTGGGTCTCCCTGGGCATAATGGGAGTGGTGGGGGTGGAGGGGTAGTGGGGGGAGGGCAGCATTGTAGATAATTGCTGGCCGGTGATGAGAGCTGTTATGCGTAAGCTAATGACTCTGGTTCTTAGCAATCACCTGGATTCCTGATCCAAATACCCAACAGTCAGTCACATTTCTACCTTAGGGTCTCACAGGCATCTCAGGATCCCATAAAGAACCCACTGTCTTTCTAAGGTATCCTCAACGTTCTTCCTTAATGAATGACACTACCAACCTCCTAGTTGCCCAAGCCAGAAACCCAGGAGTCTCTATAGTATTTCTACCCCCTAAAAACCATGAGGCCATGCTCAGTTCTAACTCCTGGACATCTCTTATGTTCATCATCTTCTCCCCAACCATCCTTCTCTGCCTATTAGGTCTTTATTTTATCTGTCTTATGGTATTACAGCCACTTCTCCACTCTTCAATTTTTACTTTAAAAAGAAGAAGAAAAAACCCTCTTCCAGATTGGGTTTTTTAAAACGTTTTTCTGCTTATATCACTCCCCTGAGGAAAATCCTTCATAAAACCACTGAAATACATTGCATGCTTGGGTCTCTTCTTCCTTCCAGGGCCCAGGCAGACATTACTAATCAATCACTGCACTGTTTCCTACTGAGCAAGATTTGGGCTGAGCTTTACTATGAGTTCATTGGCATTAACATTTTATAGTCCATCACCTGCCTCCTGCCTACCGGGCTTGTCCCTTGCTGCTCCCTTTCTTTCTCCACCTCTCCTGTGGAATTCAAATACACCGCCATGCCTTTCCACATGCAGTTCCCTCTACCTGGAATGCCCTTCCTCATGTGTGTCTGTCTGGAAAACTCTGACATCACTCAAATGTCATCACTAGGAATCCCCAAGATTTGGGCACTTTTCTCTCAGCCCCCGTTTCCCTGTGCCTCCATCATGTAGCAAGTGTTTCATTGCCCTGACATTGGTCTGCATGTCTGACTGCCCCAGAGTTTTTCTAGGGCCCGTAGTGGGTCAGGGGCAGTGGCTTAGGCATCGTTGCATCCCTAGCACCTGCCATAGCTTTACTGTGATCAGCTATCTATCAAGTAAGTGACTGAACTGACTTAACTTGAACATTTATTTTATGCCAGACACTGAGCTAAATACTCTACATGCATCATCATACTCCATTCTTATAATATCTCCAAAAGGTAGTCATGCTTTTTTTCATTTTACATGTGAGGAAACAGATCCAGAGAGATGAAGTCATCCATGTGCTCCAGGCCACACAGCAGAGGACCCAGGTCTGTCTAAGCTAGCATTCTCCCAAGCGACACTTGGCAGTGTGTGGAGGCATTTCCAGTTGTCACAGCTGAGTCAGGGGTGTCCTGGCATCTAGTGGGGAGAGTCCAGAGATGCAGCTAAACTTCCTACAGTGCACAGGACAGCCTGTACCCGCAACCGAGACTTACCCAGCCCACCATGTCAATAGTCCCAAGAGGGAGAAACCCTACCCCTAAACCTTTGCACACAGCCTTGGCCTTGAGCGCCTCCCTACAGTCTGGGTACCTCTAACTGTTGGTGTCTCCATCAGTTGTGGTTGCTGAGACTTAGGAGCTGCAAAATGGCAGTTGGAAGAAGCTTTGATTACATCAACTCTGAGTGAGGGGATGGGGACAAAGAGGTGTACTTCTAAATCCTGAGGCTTCGGCAAAGACATCAAACCCTATTAACCCCCAAAGATGATAGGTCTCAGTATAAGCCATCTCCCCAGTCTGAGGGTCACCTCCATCCCACTGCCTTAGATGGATTTCCACCAGCTTAAATGAATGCCTGCAGGTGTTGAGGGCAGGGAGTAGGGGAGAAGGCAGATGCTCTTAGAACAAGGTAAATAAGTAATTTAGATCCATCCAAAGAGCCCATGATCCAAATCTGTGTAAGCCACATGGAGTCGGCAGAGGGTTAACAGCACCCAATCCATTTTCACCCAGAAATTTGGTCCTCATATGCAACTTAGATGTGATTCTCACATTATTTATTATTCATGGGGCATTGTAACTTACCGCAGTCTCTGAGTAATCTTCTTAAGCTGCCAAAGGAACCGGTGTTAATTGCTTACACTGGAACGTATTTGCTGTTGGAAATGTCACACCATAATTATATCCCATTTCACCGTCTGACAAGTAATATACTAAAGGAAAATTGGGTTTCTTTTTTTCCTTCTTCTCCTCCTTCTTGTGATGTGTAAAACCATTACCGCAACCCTTCAGGCAGCAAGCAGGTGGCAAGTTTCTGGAACTGTCCAGAGGTTAATCAAAATTTTCTGGGCTGGCTGATAACACCAGCGAGCCGGCCTGCCCTCCCAGATGGGTGTGCAGCCTGGGCAGTCACTCCAGCCCACACCCACATGACTATGTTTGATTTAATGCTCTGCTTTCACTCCTTTGACACTCAATAATTTTTAGATAAGGGGCCCCAAATTTTCTTTTGTTCTGGGCAATGCAAACTATGGAGGCAGCCCTGCTGAAGAGGAAAGAACAGCGAATGACATAGCCCATGGAGGCGTGATTAACAGTCAGGAAAGAGATGATATGAGAGGAAATAGTGAGAATTTTAAGGACATCAAACAGTTATAAATTATAGAAAAATATATACAGACATATTTATAATACATATAAATTATAGAAATAGATATACATATGTGTGTCATAAGAATTGGTGGCACTCTTCTAAGACTGGGAAAGAAAGCAAATGTGTCTTGTCCCTGGGGGAAGGTGAAACTTACATAAACTTCCATGCAGGGCAGAATGTCTAATCAGGTAGCACTTTCTGGAAAGTAGAGACTATATTTGGGAGGCTGAGCTTCTAAACCAGGGGTTGGCCAACTATGGCACCCAGGCCAAATCCAGCCCACTCCTGTTTTGTGAAGTTTTTGGATTGGAATGCAGCCACATGCCTTTGGTTAGGGCTTGTCTGTGGCCACGTTTAGACTACAAATGGCAGAGTGGAGTAGTTGCAACAGAGAGCTACATGGCCCACGAAGCCCATAATGTCCTCTGGTTCCTTATAGAAAAAGTTTGCTGACTCCTGTGATACATTATGGGAGCTTCCTCCACCTGGCTGCAGGAAGGCCCAAGAGAAGTGCTATCCCAGCCGGCAGCCACTTTCTCAGGTATAATGGCATAGAAGAGAAGGGAGAATGGATTTTGATGGAGGCTTAGCTGTCTGTGCTACACCCAATTTACAGATTGGGAAGTTGAGGAGACTTAATCAAAGAGATTAAGTCATTTGCTCAAGTGCACAGAGTAAGTGTCAGAGCCAGCCTGCAGGGAGCAGCCTGCCTCGCTTGATGAAAGTACAAAGTGTATTTTTTTACAGCTGACGTGTGTTTGTCACTTCCCGGCATCTTTTTCTCTCTTCGATGAATAAATATGTACCGTCTCCCTTTGTCAGTCTTGTTCCAGGAACTGGCACCAGGGTTTTTGAGTGAAGTAGAATAATAAATGAAGTCTGCTTGTATTAAGAAAAAGAAAAGATATTATACATTTATTCTGTAAATACTGAGTCAATATACAATCTGGGCTAGGTACTTGGAATATAATATTGAATAAATTTTCCAGGTATTTAAAATCCATTCATTCATTCAAATAAACTACATGTTAGTCACTTCCCTGAATCAGGCAACAAGCAGGCATTTGCTGAGTCATCTTTTGTACAGGGGCACTCTTCTAGGACTGGGAAGGAAAACAGCTGAGTCACAAATGTACCCTGTCCCTGAGGGGAGATAAACTTACATATGCATGATCCTCCTAGAAGGGGAGGCTGCTAAAGCTGTTGGTTTATCCTTGTGTTCATTTAAGAAATATTATCGAAAGTTTAGGCTAATGACTAAACAATTCCACCTCTGCCTTGCCTTTCCTTTGTCCTTTGTCTGGCTGCTGACAGGATGTGGCCAACAATGACAGCATGTATAATAGCTAACAGTTGCTAGATGGTTAACTCTGTGCTACATGCATTAATTATAATATATAGTTTAACTCTCCCAAGTATTCTATTTCCACTTGAAGAGGTTCTTGTAACTTCTCTATGTCACACAGTTAGCAGGTTCTGGCCCTAGACCTTTCTGCCTTCAGAGCCCAATGTGCAATTAGTATATTAGTTATGGCGACATTAGCTACTATAACAAACAGACCCAGTATAAGGCATCCAACACAAAGGAGGCTTATTTCTTCATCCCACACCATCCAAAGTGAATGTTCCTAGTTGGCTCGCCTCCAGGTAGTGATTCAGGGACCCAAGACCCCTTTCATCTTGTGCTCTACCATCCCCAGCACGTGGCACCCAAAGTCACCTGCTCTTCTGCATCTAGATGGTGGGGGGAGAAAAGCCCTGGGGGAGCATGAGCAGGAGGTATCCAAGGGGTTCAAGCCTAGAACTTGTGCTTGTCACCTACACTTACATTCTATCGGCTTGAGCGTAGTCATTTGTGCAGATTAACTGCAAAGGGATGCTGCACAGGGATGCTGTTTGTCCCAATAGGTGTTCAGGAAAAAGCAGAACTGGGTTCCACCACTTTGCTCACCCTAGTGCTTACCCTAGTCTTGGTTGCCTCTACTGTGGCTTACTTCTAGCCAAGCCCGAAGTCTCCGGCACCTCTGAAATACATGTGACACAAGGTTCTTTTCCCAACAAAAGGGTCACCTTCCCTGACGCTGGGAACACATCTCTAGGAAGCATTCTTCCCGCACTGTGGCTGTGTACTTGACAGGGATCCGGGGCACAGAGGAAGGCAAGGTTAGTAATTTAGTTGTCATTGGCTGACAGGTTCGTCTTAGAATGTTCCCTGCAACTCAAGGCTTGTGAGAGAGAGACAGAGAGAGGCACTTAACAAGTGTCAGATTTTTTCTTCTTCCTGACATGCTGCCTGATGCTGACCCTGACACGTTTGGGGAGTGTCTCGGCATGATTCCCACTCCCCTTGGTGTTCTCATTTTTCCTCCCCAACGGGGTGTCCCTGGGTGTGGCCTACTGGTAGTGGGCATCACGATCACCGGGACCCATGCAGGGCGGTGGGGCAGGGAACCACTGTGAGAAGGGTGATCTTGAGGAGAGGAGCCCAGGAATTTGCGGTTTAATAAGCTCTCCTGTGAATCTTTTCGGAAGTCACTGTTTTCGAGCAGAGCTTCTTAAACTCAGCACTTGATACTCTGAATTGGATAAATCCCTTACTGTGGGACCATCCCGTGCATAGTAGGATGTTTAGCAGCATCCCTGGCCTCTCTACCCATTTGATGCCACTAGCACCCTCTCTCTCAGTTGTGACACCTATTTGGCAATGGCAGGAAAGATGTCTGTGCCATTGCCAAATGTCCCCTGACATTTGTCTCCTGACATTGCCAAATGTCCCCTGGGGAGGCAGAGTTGCCCCTGGTCAAGAAGCGTGACAGTGGTTCTCAACCTTCTGGCCCTTTAAATACAGTTCCTCATGTTGTGACCCAACCATAAAATTATTTTCGTTGCTACTTCATAACTGTAATGTTGCTACTGTTATGAATCATAATGTAAATATCTGATATGCAGGATGGTCTTAGGTGACCCCTGTGAAAGGGTTGTTGGACCGCCAAAGGGGTCACGACCCACAGGTTGAGAACCGCTGGTTTAGAGCATCACTCCCTGTGTTTGAAGGGGTATGTTACTGCCGCAGAGCTTAGCGTGGCCCTGACTAATACAGGTCCTGGTGCTCTGAGGCTTTTCCATGAGAAGCAGTCACCTTGCTCTCCTTATCTGCCATCTGGAACAGGTTCATAGTACATCCGAAGGCAGAACTGGGCAGCAGCTATGAAATCAGATTAGCCTTGGTTCAAATCCCAGCTCTGCCCCTGGCTGTGTGATCCCCATTATGTTACCTGACCTCTCTCAGTCTCAGCCTTTCCTCCTGTGGAAAATTAGGATAGTGATCCTGCTTGCTTCACAGTGCTTTGTTTGTAAATGAAAACAATGCAACAAAACAGCAAATGAAAAGGCACTTAACACCACGCCCGGCATATTGTAAGTGCTCAACAAAATGTTCGTTTTTATTAACGGTGTGTTCTCGGCAGGCTCACGGTACACATTGTTTCTTGGGTCAGCATCTTTAGCAGAGCCCCGTTTCTTTTTAGTCGATCAGCTTCCTGTAGCTTTATTGACCAAAGGACTAGTTTCTGTTAACATTGAAAAGGAGTAGCGGCAAGTGGTGAGGGACAAGAACCCCCCAAACCAATGTGTCAGGAATAGTGTGGATTGGAGGTTATTGCTAATACCACAGTAGAGTAATGACTGTGCCCACCATGACGCTCTAACAGTGTAAGACAAGACAGAGGCATGGCAGTATTATTCGTGTATTTCACATGTATTGCCTGATTGCCTACTAGGTGCCAGGAGACAGAGATAGAAAGAAAAGTCCATCCCTTTTTTTTTTTTTCCCACATGCCTTAAATCTTGTCATCTGTTGCTTTTAAGAAATAAAAGGAACTAATCAAACACAGACATCTTTCCTGCCCTGGGCAAGATTTCGGGCATAGTTGGAAAAATAAGCAGATGACTATTTCTGCCCAGGCAAACGGGAGGACATCCAAGTCAGCAGCGACAGTGTCCCGAGTCCCCTAAATTCACCCGGACTGCCTGCACCCCATGCCACCACTGCTGCTCTCACGCACACGGCATTGAGAAGGCTCACGTGCCCTAGCCCAGGTGACAGCTTGCTCAACTTTCAATTGTGCTCATTTGTTTGTTTTTTAAATGGCAGTTTCAACAAATCCTACCCACTGATGCATTATTTAACCAAATGTCATCTCCCTGCTTTTCTCATTTAAGTATCATCTGTTAGGTTTACACATTGGTACACCCATGAAATTAACACTACACGTGTCTCCTTTTAGAGCCGACTGCATTTAATTTCATTTAAATTGTTGTCGCTGTCAATGGCCTTCCGTAGCTGCAGTGGTGCGAGTCCCGGCTCCTCCAAGGCTTATCTTAACCCCATCCTGTCTGAAAAGCTGTGGCTCCCCTTGTCCCTGGAGCTCACTAGTCTAGCGTCAAGTCCATGTTTAAGATGAGCTTCATCTGCTAGTTCATTTATAGGGGTTCTTATCTAGGAAGGGGTGTTCTCAGAAGCCCGCTGGCTTAAATGAGGTTTCCAAGACTTAGTTGAGAAATCAGGGTCTCTTTGCTCTTCCAGGTTAATCGAGGGGTGGTAGGAGGTGAATTGAGATGAAGACTGTCCAACTGACAGGTGAGGGGACTTTGGCAAATGATGGTTATGAACCTGTTAACAGTGAAAGGCAAGACATTCCATTCATTCATTCCGCGTTCATTTAGAGACTTGCTGGGAGAGGGATTGTGTCCATCAGGTCTAGTGCCAGCCACCTCAGTGTGCCTCCCCCCCAACCAGGAATAAGCATTTGATAATGATTTCTCAAATAAGTGACATAGCCACCTCATGAGCACTGTACTCTCCTACCTCAGGGTGTAGCACTCTTGCTGGCATTTATAATTATTTATCAAATGAATGAATGAATTTGTGCCGTCACATGCTCACAAGGCTTAAAAATTCTTTATAAATGATCTTGGGCTGTGCTGGTGCAGGGTGTTAAGAGAGATGTTAGCTGTAGGCTGTTGATTTGACTCACTCTCAGGAAGGGGCATGACAAAGGGAATAGGTACCCAGAAGGAGCAGGAGCAAACTGAAATGAGCTGGGGGTGCACACTTGGCCTGGACTTGGAGGACTGGGTTGGGGGAGCAGAGTAATTGCCTAGTATCACTTTCCAGTATGTGAGAGGTTGGCTGGTGGCAGAAGTAGTGGTGCTATCTTTGAAGGCAGAATTCAGACTATGGATGAAGCCTTTGTTGCTGATGGAAGTGGGGTTCTTGGGGTGTCATGAGAAAAAGCATTTTCGGAGACCCACAACGGAGGATGAGGTCTGGTGGTAAGATTTATTAGGGTGAAAATAGAAGGTGGCGCAGGGGTTCCCAATGTTCCATCTACATCCCTCCCACCATGGAAAATCAGGACCAGAAATAGGGCAGTGTCCAAAGATTCTGTGCCATATTAAAGCTCAGTCCAGTCTAGCCTCCCTCACCATCCAGCTAGCTTAGCTTGTGTTCTGGCTGCCATCTGTTTACTGTACTGTGCCCAGGCTCCCACCTGGAGCCTGCATCTGGGGTCTGCGTGGCCATTGGCTACATGGATGCTAGGGCCACAAGGCTATGGGGAGAGAACCCGTGCATGAGTGCATGTCACTGAGCTTAAGACAGAGCTCCTCTTTGTTCCCCTGAGTTTATATTAACTCGGGCATGGCAAGAACCAGGGGCTTTTTCAAACTAACCAATCAGTTTCCCAAGATTTCCTGGTCTTGGGCTGGGTCCACCATTAGCCAATTGATCCCTTTTCCGAGTTAGACTGACAGGCCTCTATGGTCAAGCACCACCCCCCCTGCACCATTTTGACTTCTGTGCATGTGCTTACACTGGAGTGGTAAAAGGCTGTTAGTCCTTGGGGCAATGCTGTGATCCCCTGGAGTGTGTTGAAGCTGTATCTTCTTGGAAAAGTAAATAGGCTCCTGCTCCCCAGCCCATTAGTCTCAACAATGTCTGGTTCTCTTTGCTTCTTCCCTGTTAGTACCTACCCGCCTACACTCACACCTTCTGGCAGGCATATTTTGGGAAAACACAGCTCCTGTTCAGCACTGTCCACAAGTGCAGCTGGCTGCCATGTAAGGCACTGAGGTCCCTGTCTTTGGAGCTATTCAAAAAAAAATAACGGAATGACCTTTAATTATGTATTCAATACGTTTTTGTCATTACATTATAGACATTTCAAAAATAAGAAAAAGGAAGTGTAAAACCTTTCCCTCCTTGCTTTTTTTTTTTATTCTTCAAGGTAAGATTTTTACCTGCCAAGACCTTGACACATGGCCCTCCCTCCTTTTGCCTGAAATGGCATCCTCTTTACCTGGCTCCCTCTTTCTCATGCTTCACTGTTGCTTCTTCAGAAAAATCTAAAGGTCTGTCAATGTTAGACATCCTGGCCCCACCTTCCTCCTCCTAGTTAGCACCTGTTCATTTCCTTCATTGCATTCAACACCTTTCATAAAACATATTTGTCTGTTCTCCCCACCCTCCTCCCATCAGACTACAAGCTCCCTGAAGACAAATTCAATATACCTTATTCTCTGCATCTCCAGCATCTAGCAGGTTATCTGCTCGCAGTGGAAGTTCAGTGAATATCTGTGAAGGAAAGAAAGAATGCCTGTATTCATCGACATGGAAAAGATGTCATGGGCATATTGCTGAAAATGAATGCATACGACAGCAGAATGTATATGATTCTGTATCATATGTGCCGATGCAAACATTTGGGAAATGTTCTCTGTAAATTTTAATAATAGTGATATCTAGACACTGTAATATTCCAGGGCTTTCCTCTTTTTTCTACCTTTTTCATATTGTTCTGTACGTAGGATTTTCCACAATGAGTACGTCTTATCCATGTAGACAGAGAGCTCAAAGGAACTCCCAGAGCAGGCACAGAAGTGAGGTTAAACATGATTAAAAGTGAGCTGTGCCTTGATTTCATCCTAGAAAGTGCAGCCCCTGCGCTGTGGTCTGCTGTCTGGTATTGTAGCCCCCTGGCCAGGTCTCATTATTGCAGGGCACGGATCCAGCACAAGTCCAAGGACACCTGAGATGCTCCCTGTTACCCATGCCCATGAGCCCTCTTGCCTGTGTGTTTCCATATCTGTTTCCTCCTTCGAAGGAATGTGCCCCAGACCCTGTGTGGGGCCCTGTCGCTGTCTTTCAGGTTGACCCAGTGCTCCTGGCATTGTCACTGGGCATTTGGTTAGGCCCTGTGGAGGGAGAAGTGAAGAAAAACATAAGCCCTGCCCTCTAGGAGCAAACGCGGTTGTTGTATTGGATTGACAGTTGCTGTCGTTGCTGTTGAAATGAACTGGAAGCTCGTGAGCAATGGGTCGGCCACGAGGACCGCTCTGCTGAGAGATCCATATGGTGCTTACTTCTCAGGAGGCAGGGTGGCAGTGTTCTGGAATCGGGCTGCCTGGATTCAAATTTCAGCTCCATTCCTTCCTAGGAGCTTGGCACTGGGAAAACTACCCCTCCCTCTGCGGCTCAGTTTCCCCATCTGTAAAATGGGGGTTGTTAGCAGCACTCACCTCATACATTTGCTGCAAGAACTCAATGAGGTGATGCATGGACAGGGCCTGGCCAGTGACCAGTGCAGTGTATACTGGCAGAAACTTGAGCCTTTGTAATTACTCCTGTCTGCGTTTGTGAGGTGACAGCATTAACATGACAAATGGGTAGCAATTTGCGGAAATGTCCGTTTTTAAAAAGAAGGCACCTGCAGAACATATTTATGGTTTATGATCAAGAGACAGCGTTAATGGCCCATAATGTGATTACGATGAGGACTTTTATTAGGAAAATTCCAACCAATTCGGCGCTAATTAATGTACTGTTAACTCTGGAGTGTTACTCTTCTAGTCCTTGGAGAGTTGGGGAAAATAAACCTGTTGTCAAAAGCCTACCCTGAGAAGTAAATAAGAGTTGTTTGCTCCTCAGGCGGCTCCATTTATAATAGGAATAGATGAGTCTGCGCTTTTCCGTGGCAATATTTATCGAGCCTGCAAATACCTTCAGAGGAGGAAAAAGGAGGACAGAGATGAAAATGTCCAAGTGACGGGAAAACTCTTAGGAGGACTTGCAAACAGTGACCTCCGGGTCAAAAGGTGGAGCATGGAGCAGGCGTCAACACCCCAAGCCCCAGACTGGAGGGTGTAGGGGGGCTCCTTGCCTCCTAACCGACCTCCACTCTGCACTGCAGAGCCAGGCCTCTCACACCCTTCCACCTGCCACTTTCAAAATGTGTCCTGCCTGCAATCCACCCCTCAGCCATCGGCAACAGTCCTAGGGTGACAGCTTGTTGTTCCCTTCCATTGCAGTTCTTTACAGTGTGCCCGACCCTCCGTGGGCCCCTGTTGTAGTTTTTCTTTTTTAAAAAATATATTTTATTGATTTTTTTTACAGAGAGGAAGGGAGGAGGATAGAGAGTGAGAAGCATCGATGAGAGAGAAACACCGATCAGCTTCCTCCTACACACCTCCCACTGGGGATGTGCCCGCAACCAAGGTACATGCCCTTGACCGGAATCGAACCAGGGACCTTTCAGTCCGCAGGCCGACGCTCTAGCCACTGAGCCAAACCAGTCAGGCTGTTGTGGTTTTTCTGTCCCCACTTCCCCTGATGCTGCTTCTTGGTTTCTGTGCTTCATCCACACTGGCCCTCCTTTATGTCCCCTCATTGACTGCCCCTGTTTCATCTCTCCACCTGTAGAGCTTAGCTCAAGGAATGTATCTCTTAACCAGCTAGAGTAGTGTTAGTGTATTAGTCAGCTCAGGCTGTCATAACAAACTACTACAGATTGGATGCCTTCCACAACAATGATTTATTTTTTCACAGTTTGGGAGCCTGGAAGTCTAAGATCAGGGTGCCATCTGGTTGGGTTCTGGTAGGAGTTCTCATCCTCCTTGCAGAAGGCCACCTTGTCACCATGTCCTCACATGGCAGAGAGAAGGCTCTCTAGTATCTCATCTTATAAGGGTGTCAATCCCAGCAGACTTGGTCTTCACCCTTATGACCTCATCTAACCTAATCGCCTCCCTACAGGCCCGTCTTTCAATGTAGCCACATGAGGATTCGGCTTCGTTATAGGTGTTTGGATGGGGGCGCAATCCAGTTCAAAGCAGTTAGTGTCATTGAAAAATGAAAGGCTACCCTAGCATCATCAGGAACAGAAGCAGGGGTTTGATGACATTAAGCCACATCATAGCTTCTTGGAAAGGTCAACTAGCTTTCTGCAGTGAGAAATAAGGCTGGAAAAGGGAGAAGAGATAGAAAATTCAGTCACTCCCATGTCATTATTTAAGGTACTAGTAATGATGGCCACCATTTAATTTTCTCCGTGTCATGGAAATCATCTTAGAAATGTTCGTGTGTTTGTGGCTTGTCTTCCCCATCCAGAGAGCCTGTGCCTTGTAAGCCAAGGCTGTCTGTGGCATGTACACAACTAGTTTGTTACCCACTCCCTGATGGTGCCTGCCTGGCAAAGTGCCCATTCCAGTTACTACTCCTGAGTCACAAGCCACTCCAAACATGGTGGCATAGAACACGACAGGGTGTGATGCTCGTGGATTCTGTGGGTTGGGAATTTGGAAAGAGCACATCTCCACCATAGACGGGAGGGACAGGATCGCCCCAGGTTCAGAGCCACTCTTCTCTCTGTGCTCGGTACTCTTCTGAACTGATTCTATGGATTCTTCCCTATGAGTTAGGGGCCAATGATTGCCCTCACTTTACTGAGGAGGAACTAAGATCTTAGAGAGGTGATAGAGCCTGTCCAAACTCAGAGTTAGTGAGTGAGGAGGAGCTATGGTTTAAACCCAGATCTTGTATTTCAAAGCCAGTCTTCTCTCCACTTGCCATACTGCCTTTCCATGGGTGACTAGCCATGTTGCAAAAAAAATAAATTAAAAAAACATGAAGTAGGCCATCTTGACAGGAAACCTCCTGCCTCCCAGTGAGTTGAGTACCTCTCAAGCAACAACCATATTGATCCCCTCAGGGGCATTGGGAAATGTGAAAGGGAAAGGGCTATTTTGGGGACTAGAAATAGTAAATGTCCTGAATGCATGGGACAGCCCCACCCAGTAAAGAATTTTCTCTCCCCAGATGCCAGTAGTCCCTGAAGAGAAAGCTGCTTTCTCTAGAGAAACACAAGGTGGCCGTCTGCCAGGGGAGAAAATGTATGCAATATTAATCCGTACTGAAAGTACTGGGAAGGTTGCTCAGGTACAATAGAAGCTGGAGCTTCCTTGCATGGGTTAGCTTAGGGGTTGTCTTGGTTTGTCCAGGCTGCTACAACAAAATGCCACGGACTGGGCAACTTGTAAAGAACAGGAGTTCAGTTCTCATAGTTCTGGATGCTGGAAGTCCAAGATCAAGGCACCAGCATATTCAGTGTCTCCTGGACTTCATCGGAACCAGGAAGCAGGCCCTCCCCAGCCACTGAATCTGTTCGTACCTTCTCCCTGTATCCTGCTTGACGGAAGAGGAAGGGAATACTCTGAGGCCTCTTTTGTAAGGGCACTAATTCCATTCATGAGGACTCCATCCTCATGACCTAATCACCTCCCAGAGGTCCCACCTCCTAATAGCATTGCCTTGGGAATTAGGTTTCCAACGTATGAATGTGGGGAGAGATGCAAAAAATTCATCCCACATTGGAGGTTAAAAACCCTCAATTTATGAGGAGGGAAGATTTGAATCCCAGTTCCGGGGTGTATTCGCTGGTCAGGTCTGCATCTTAACTTCCTTGTCTGTAAAATGGGAATGACCACAATAGCTCCCTCAAAGGTCAGCTGTGAGACCTAAGTGACACAATGTCTGTTTGAAAACCCTCACCCGGAGCCGGGCACACAGAAGTAGCTCTTTCGCCCTTGACGCCTGGGAAAGGGAACGGCAGCAGGAGGACAAGAGCTTGCAGGCCACAGCACAGCATTTCCACAGATGATGTGTAACAGGCAAAGCGACTGGGACCCAGTGAATTGCGGCGAAATGCACCATGCGCCATCAATATCTATCCCACCAGTTTCCATTCATTGAGCAGTACATCATTAGAATATCCCAGGGCTTTCGACAATAAAATCAATAAGACGCTTCAGCCATGGGCTGTGGTTTAATAACTCCAGACTTGAATGAGGGGAGAAAAGTCAGTGAGCAGGAAAATTTCCTGAGTGCTTGGTCGGGGGTGGAGGGAGACATTTTCTCAAGAGTGGGAGAGAAATAACCAGCGAGTGAGCCTTCAGTCTCTGGCGGAGCAGGAGGCCGTGAGGACTTAACGTGGCACCCAGAGATGGATTTGGGTAAAACTCGACCTTGAGAGACGCATTTTTCAAAGTGGTGGTTGGAAAGGAGAGAAGGCATCCAGAATGTGGTTCTCGGCCCTGACTGTACAGTGGATCGCGTGGGGAGCTTTAAAAAATTGGCAGTACCAGCGCCCACCCAAGTAATTAAATTAGAATTTCTTGGGGCGAAACTAAGGCATGCTTTGGTTTTGTTTAATATATTTTTATTGATTTTTAGAGAGAGGCAGGGAGAGGGAGAGGGAGATAGAAACATCGATGAGAAAGAAACATCTATTGGCTATACCTCCTGCTGGGAATTGAGCCTTGCAACCTGGCATGTGCCCTGACCGGGAATCGAACTGGTGACCCCTTTGGTTCATGGGTCAATGCTCAACCACTGAACCACACCATCCAGGCTGCTTTTTTTGTTCGTTTGTTGTTGTTTAAGATGCTCAGGTGATTCTGCTGTGCAGCCAGGGCTAGGAATTATTGGCCTAGGCCAGCAGCATTCAAATATTAGCATCAGAATCACCTGGAGGGCTTGTTAAACCACACAGTGCCCATCCCCCAGCCCCAACGTTTCTGATGGAGAAGGGCTGGTGGGGAACTGAAATTTGCACGTCTGACATGGATGTGACTCACGTTGCCGGTCAGAGACCACATTTTGAGAACTTCTGTTCTAGAGCAGTGCTTCTCAGCGGAGAGTGGTTTTGCCCCCTTCCCAGGCCTGTTTTGTTTGGCAGTGAATGCAGGTATTTCAGGGAGGGTGTTGAGGGTAGGGACCAGGGATGTGACTAAACCTCCCAGAGTGTGCAAGACAAGCCCTCACTTCCCACAACAAAGAATTATCTGGCCCCAGACAGCAAAGGTGCTGAGACTGAAAACCCCCGTCTGGAGGAGACAATGGTTTTGAAGCCACTCGGGAATGTGATGCTTTGGCTGGAAGTGAGCATGGCAGCAGGAGGCTGAGTGGAGACAGGGAGGTCTCGTCATGGAGCATGGCATTTAAATCAGGTCTGTTCGTACCCTAATCTCTTCCATTCCTCCAGGCTAAGTGGGTAAGTTTCTTCCCATCTCTGAGCCTGGAACATTTACCCTGAAATGGAGGTAACTTCCTTGTATAGCACTGATATGAGAGGTAAGGAGCCTGTGGAAGAACATCTTAAATGTTATGTGATGGACAAGATGGAGTGAAACATGAAAAGCAGTTTTTCTCAGTAGAACTCTAGCTCACACACTCTCTCTCTAGTAGGCTCCCCAGAGCCTACCCCAGAAAATTCCCAACAAAACAATCTGAAGCAAAGACCCCTGAAATCAGGAAAGCAGACATTGTACCCACAAGTTCTCCCAAGGCCTGTGGGGCTGTGTGGGCATCCCTCTGAACCCGGCCTTCACCTGCCCTCGTTTGTTTAACAGACTCAGCACATCCCAGTTGGGAAGCAACCTCGTGGCGTCTAATTAATACTCTCCGAGCTGCCCTTGCATTTCTCCCATCTTCACGATTTTGCAACATCCGCATTCCACCTGCCCTATTATTCTCACATTTTCTTTGTAATCCACTCACTTGCATTTTTACTTAAGTCAGTTTTATTTTAAAAGTAGTTCCGCATCACAACCGTATGTGGAAATCTTCCTGTCACTTGCCATAAGGAGAAAGCAGCTAGGCGAATGAATCAGTGAAATCAAAACAGTGGTGTTCACCGCCGGCAGGTCCTCCTGTTGCCTGCCAAAGGCACCAGTTTTGTGGGCAGATCTCTGCTGGAAAAAGAAGTCCAGTGAGCAAGCGCTATTGAGGACATGTGTGTGTGCGTTGACTGGAGACTTCTTGGGTGGGCTGAGCCACAAGGACTGGACAAGAGCTGAAAAGGGAACCGTTGTCCCACTCTGACTCAGTGCCAGTTGCTGTCTGTGAGCCACAGGGACCTTCCACTGGGGAGCTCCAGCGTCATGTGTGTGCACCCCAGCTCTGGAACCCTCAGGGTCAGGTCCTGGCCACCCTCTTCAGCCGTGGGAACAGTGAACAGGTTGCAGTGCAGTGAGTGAGGCTCAGAGTCACACCGCGTCGGCTCAACAACTGACTCCTCCACCGTGGAGCTGAATGGCCTTATGTTGATTAAGTTATAGCTTTTGGTCCTTACAGTATCCCTCGGAGATGAGCTCTCTTTTACATGAGGAAACGGAGGCACAGATTAGCCAAGTGACCTGTGAGCCAAAGGTGGGTCCAGGATGCAGACCCAGGCTGAGCCCCCACACGGAATGGCTGAGTTAAAAAGTGTAGGATGAGCCCTGACTGGTTTGGCTCGGTGGATAGAGCATCGGCCTATGGTATGAGGGGTCCCAGGTTTGATTCTGGTCAAAGGCATGTACCTTGGTTGCTGGCGCATCCCCAGTAGGAGGTGTGCTGGAGGCAGCTGATCGATGTGTCTCTCTCGTCAATGTTTCTAACTCTCTATACCTCTCACCTTCCTTTCTGTAAAAAATCAATAAAATTTAGAAGAAGAAAAAAAGAAGTATAAGATGGGTTTCTCAGGATGAATTGTTTAACGAAACATAGTTATCTTAGGGTCCAGTGATTCCACTTCTGGGTCTACACCCCGGAGAACGGAAAGCAGGGCCTCAAGGAGATATTTGCACACATATTCATAGCAGCGTTCTTCACAAGAGCCAGAACGTGGAAGCAACCCAGCTTCCACCAACAGGTGAACAGGCAAAGGAGAGGTAGGGCATACATACGGTGGAATGTATTTAGCCTTAAAATGAAAGGAAGTCCTGCCACCTACCGCAACATGGATGCGCCCTGAGAACATTGTGCTGAGAGAGAAACCAGTCACGAGAGAAGAAATATTACACAATCCCCCTTCTTTGAGGTCTCTAGCGTGGCCAGGTTCGTAGAGATTGGAGATGCAATGGCAGTTGCCAGGAGCTGGGAGGAGGGAGAAGGGGAAGGTGCTGTGTAATGTTTCCAGATGAAAACATTCTGGAAATGGATGGTGGTGATGGTTGCAGAACATGTGAATTTACCTAACATTATGGAACTGTACACTTGAAAATAGAGAAGAGGGTACACTTTATGGTCTGTGTATTTCACCAGCATTTTTTACAAAAAGAAGTGCAGGATGCTTGGAAGACCCCTGGGGGATGAAGGGGGCAGGACCTCAAGAAGGAATGGGAAAGGGGGTCAGGGCTGGCTTCACCAAAGATAGTCGCTTCTCCTGAGACCCAGAGGGTGCCGGCCTGACCAGCTCTGTCCTTGGAACTGTGTGCTCTCATCACCTCCTCTCCCAACTCCACCATCTCTACTTGTTCATCTTCTCACTTCTCATTAAGTTGGGCTGAAGGTGACAGGAAGGCCCTGAGTCAGCACCAGCCCTGATGCTGGAGGACGGTCGGGCACCCGCCAGGCTCCTCCCAGGGAGGATGGGTGCTCCTGAGCGGGATCCTCAAGCTGCCCCCGAGGCCTCAAGGAAAAGTGAGACCCAGCCCCCATCTGGCTCGTTGGTTGAGTGGAGACCATCAAGTTAAACAGCTGGGGCCTGAATCTGGACCAACCTCTCTGACTTAATCCATCAGTGAGAAATCATTCACTCCCCAAGGCCTGTCCTCCGAGCTCAGCTCTGTGCCAGGCTGGAGGCCAGGACGGCTTCCTGGGAGAGAGAAAACCTTGGCTCGTGGGGAACCGCAGACATCAAGGGAAGCACCTGATGTGGTTCACACAAACAAGGGAGTACATTTGGCCCTGAGGAAGGACATCCTGCCACAACATGGCTGGGCCTGGGGGCACTATGCTGTGAGAGATAATATATGTGGGATTTTTAAAAATATATTTTATTGATTTTTTACAGAGAGGAAGGGAGAGGGATAGAGAGTCAGAAACATCAATGAGAGAGAAACATCAATCAGCTGCCTCCTGCACACCCTCGATTAGGGATGTGCCTGCAACCATGCCCTTGGCCGGAATCGAACCTGGGACCTTTCAGTCCACAGGCCAATGATCTACCCACTGAGCCAAACCGGTTAGGGCTGTATGTGGGATTTAAAAAGAAAGAAAGTCAGGCTCATAAAACAGAGGGTGGAAAGTGGTTGCCTGGGCCTGGGGGGCAGGAGAATAGGGAGAGGTCAGTAAAAGGGTACAAACTCTCAGCTCTAAGATGAATAAGGTCTGAGGATCTAATGTAAAACATGGTGACTATAGTTGATGACATGGTGTTGTATAATTGAAATTTGCTGCCAGTGTAGAACTTACATGTTCTCACTGAACCACCCCCCCCAAAAAAAAGGCAGGTATGTGAGGTGTTGGATGTGCTAATGAATTAGATGAACGGGGGAATCCTTTTAGAATGTACACAACTGTCACATCACCACAACAAATATCTTCTGCTTTTATGTCAATCACTAGAGGCCCAGTGCACAAAATTCGTGCACAGGTAGGGTCCCTAGTAGCTGCCCGCTGCTGGCCAGGATCTCCCTTCCTCCAGCCGCCTGCCGCTGCTGCGCAACCTGGGCCAGGAGGAGGGGCTACAGGCAGTTGGTTGGCCGGCCCCGCTCCCTGGTCGAGGGGACAATTTGCTTATTAGGCTTTTATTATATAGGATACCTCAATAAAGCTGAAAAAAAGAAAAGAAGGAAGGCAGGAAGAGAAGGAAGAAAACCAGCCCTCTCTCAAAGGGAGGACAGTTTTCAGGGCAGCGCTAACTCCATGGTCATGTTAGAATCTCAGACTGGAAATTTCAACTCCCTCATCGCGTAAGACAAAACATGGGTCTTGGAGTCCAGCTGGCTGAAGTGTTTAACTCCGTTGGGCCCTCTATAGAGAGAGCATGAATTCATCAGTTACTCAGTACCTCCAGCCACGGTGAGATGGTTTATCTTCCCGGTACCTGCCACCTGAGGCCTTAGGAAAACAAAATAATGAAACCTTGCATGCATAGTGCTTAGGACATAATAAGTGCTCGGCTGGCCTTAGACATCATCATTGCTGTGAGAGTGTGCAGGGAGGGAAATGACTCGCCCAGGGTCTCACGGCAGGTTCGCAGCAGGAGCAGGGTGTGAACCCAGACCGGTGACCTTTTGTGCTGTCTCCGCCACACTGTGCCACCTTTCATGAACCTGCGGAGAGTAGGGGCTTCTCTCTGGGCACTGGGATCTCCCAAGTTGTAATCACCAAAAATCTGCCTTGAAATTTCCCAGTGTGTCCCTGGCCTACGTGGTTCAGTGGTTAGAGCATCGGCCCATGCACTGAAGGGTCGAGGGTTCAATTCCTGGTCAAGGGCACATACCTGGGTTGTAAATTCAATCCCCAACTCGGTTGAGGCGCGTGCAGGAGGCAACCAATCGATGTGTCTTCACAATCAGGAATCACCACACAGCCCACTGAGGTCAGGGGTGAATGGTTGGTCCCTCTCTCTTCCTTGTAAATGTCATTGCACTTTGGTTAGGACACTTAACCTGAGATCCACCCTCTGTACACAGTCTGAGTGCTCAGTGTGGCTGGCTCAGGCGATGCTGTGCAGGAGATCCCCCCCCCACCCCCACCCCCGTCTTCGTCGTCGTCTTGCTTGCCTGACACTCTACGCCCAGTGATCATAGTTCCTCGCTTCCTCTGCCCCGCATCCCCTGGCAGCCACCATCCCACTCTAATTCTGAGACTTTCACCATCACAGATCTCTCATCTGAGTGTATTTATGTATTATTAGTCATTCTGGTTTTTTCTATTCAGCACCCTGTCCTCGATGCTCAGCCCTGTGACCAACATGGTGCAGCCACTATGAGATCGTGATGGAGGCTCCTTAAAAATAAAACTAGCCCCGCCGGTATGGCTCAGTGGTGGAGCATTGACCTGTGAACAAGGAAGTCACGGATCGATTCCCAGTAAAGGGCATGTGCCTAGGTGGCAGGCTCGAACCCCAGTGTGGAGCGTGCTGGAAGCAGCTGATCAATGATTCTCTCTCATCATTGATGTTTCTCTCTCTCTCCCTCTCCTTTCCTCGCTGAAATCAATAAAAATGTATTAAATTAAAAAAAATAAAACTAAAATTACTACAGGATCATCCACTTTACAGATGAAGAACCAATGATCCTAGTATCTTTCCAAAGTCCCCACAGTGGAAAGCCAGAGCGGGGTGCCTGTCTGGAATCCCAGCGCAGCCTTCCCTGCGGGCAGTGAGCTGGTGGCACCAGCTCGGGCTTCTGCCCCGAGCCCCATTTGCACACAATATTGTTTCCACTTCTCTCCCTTCCCAAGACCCAGCCAGCCCTCTCATCTGGAGCCAGGTCAGAAAGCTCCCCTCCCCACAGTCGCAAGAGGCCCTTTGGAGCACAAATAGAACCGAGGGCTTTGGTGGTGGAATAACTATTCCAGTCAAGCTGCTCCTTCGCTTCCTGTGTGTTATTAACTGTGGTCTGAGGGAGATCCCAGTCAGGATGGGGGGGAGCGGTATTGGAAGCAGCAGCTCCAGCCTATGCATGCCCGGGGAGCCTGTGCAGTGAGGGGTGCAACCCCATAGCTGGACCCAGTGGCTAAACCAAACCTGATCTGATCACTGAGGATGAACAGCAAAATATAAATGATGACACTCACCCTGATGATGATAGATAGATGATAGATAGGTAGATAGATAGATAGATAGATAGATAGGTAGATAGATAGATAGATGATAGATTGATAGATGAATGATTGATAGAGGATAGATAGATGATAGATAGATAGATGATAGATGATAGATAGATAGATGATAGAAGATAGATAGATGATAGATAGATAGATAGATAGATAGTTCTTGTTTATTGAGCATTTACTATAGGCCATGCTGTGCTCAGTACTGGACACAAAATGCAATGACATTTACAGGGAATAAATGTTTGTGTAAGGCAGATTCTGTGATGATTAATACTGATTTTACAGATAATAAAGCTGTAGCTTGGAGAGCATGTATAACTGGTCCAAGCTGACACAGATCTGCCTAACCAGAGGCCATGATC
>PVJC01016134.1:0-34127 GCA_004026665.1 Murina feae
CAGCCGGCCGCCCCCGGGGCTGCGATGGGCCTGGGTGGGTTGCTCCGAGGCTTAGCAGCCTCCCTGCGTGTATTCCCTGGGACCTATCCAGGCCCATCGAAGCCCCCGGGCTGACTGACTGCTCCCGCCCTGGGCTGCCACCTCTATTTGCGGCAGAGGCCGCAGTCTGTGGCTTCTTGCCAGCTCCCGCCTCCGCCATCTTGATTGGACTATTTTGCATGCAGTCCCTCTGATTGGCTAGTGGGCGTGGCTTACCCCGTCCCGAAGAAACGGTTAATTTTACTATTTCCCTTTTATTAGTTTAGATAGTTCTTATCCTGAAATTAGGAGTTAATAGTTACCTAGAATTATTCTTTATTCACTTTTTTAACCTCTCCTACCTACCTATGTTGGATTGCTCTGTTAATTTGGCAAATCTGGGACTTTTTTCCCCAGAATTTACTTTCCCACATTGTTCCAGGTTAGAGTCAGCTAAAAGAAAAACTTGTGCAGGATCTTAAATGTGGAAATGAAGCACTGAGAACTAGTTTTTAAAGGTCTTTTTATGGACAGAATTATGACAGACAAACAGAAGTGTCTGGTAGGTTCAGGTTTGGTTTGCTTTCTTCTGCTCCTCACCAGTTCTTTTAGATTGCTGGATCTTCTGACCAATAGTGACATAAGACCCACCATCAGATGAGGTATCTACATAGAATAACTTCCCTTAGACCTCTCCACAACCTCCCTTCTTAAGGATCCATTTCAGTGGCTGAATGTACTTGTTTTCTCAAATTTTCCTATAAGCTCCAACTTGCCCGCGTGTATCATGATGTAGGAGGGCTGGCTAGACACTTAATTCTCTGATTCTGCTATTGACCCTTCAAGACCTAACATTCCCAGATCGTCCTACAATGTGTATGGCTAAATTCCAATATAATAATGCACCACATAATGGTGTTCTGGTCAACAGACCACATATACACAGTAGACTCATCTAAACTAATAAAAGCGAAATAGTAAAATTAACCGTTTCTTCGGGACGCCCAACAGCCAATCAGAACAATGGTATGCAAATTAGCCCAGCCAAGATGGCGGAGACCCGGGCTGGCAATGGAGCAATTGCGTGCTCTGGCTGTCGGTTCCGGACAGTGGCAGCGGCTGCAGGGCCGGGCGGCCTCCCAGGCCCCCGGTTCTGTGGCTGGGGCTGGCAATAGAGAGATGGGGCTGGGAATAGAGAGATCGCACTGGCCCACGCACAGGTGGAGGCCTGGCCTCCGCCTGTGTGTGCCCTGGAAGTCAATTCAGGGCAGTGGCGGTTGGCAGCAGGGCCGGGAGCTGGCTGCCCAGGCTCCGGCCCTGCAGCATGGGCCTGGGAATAGAGCGATCGCGCCAGTGGTTGGTTCTGGGCAGCCTTGGGTGAGAGCCAGCCCAGCCCTCGGCTGGGGCTGGCAATAGAGCAATCGTGCCCACAGTGGTTTCAGACAGCAGTGAGCAGCCACAAGGCCGGGAGCTGGCAGCCCAGCCCGGCCCTGCGAGGCCTGTGAATAGAGCAATTGGCCCATGCGACCTCAGAGGCTCAGTGGCGGGGGCCTGAGGTGGGTACCCCCTCGGGGTCATGCCCGAGCATCCTCTGCCCCTGCGCAGAGCCTCTGCCACAGGTCCAGCCACTTGCCTCCACCCTGGGGGCCTCCATGGGCGTGTGTGAGCGTGTGCCTGGCTCTATCCCCGTGTGTCCACTCCGCAGCATGGCCCCCCCAAGGGACCATGCACCAGCGTCCACCCCCTGGCCTGCCACCCAGCTCTGCACCAGGTGTGTGCCCTCAGTGGTGGAGGCCCACCAGGTATGTGCAATGGTAGGCCACCCGGCTGGAAGCGTCCATGCCTGCACTCACCAGCCATCCCACCCCCCAGTGCACGAACCCTGAGGGGGCTGTGGCCAGCCTGAAAACAGCCCTCAGCCCCTCACCCAGGCTGGCCATGCATGCCAGCAGGTGGACATCCCCCCCAGGGGTCACAGACTGTGAGAGGGCACAGGCCAGGATGAGGGACCCCCTCCTCCCCTCGCTGAGTGCACAAATTTTTGTGCACCAGGCCCCTAGTAAGATTATAATGGAGCTGAAAAATTCCCATTCCCTAGTGACATCATAGCTGTTGTAAGGCCATCGTGCAACTCACATGTTTGTGGGAATGCTGGTAATAGCAAATCTACTGCTCTTCTAGTCATTTAAAAGCATACATGATACTTTTTTCTTAGTGATTCCCTTTTGAGTCCCTCTGCCTTGATCTATGTGGACCAGTCACACAGAAGTTCTGATGTAATTATATCTGGAATTCCCCTTCACCTTTATCCTGGGAATTCCCTTCATGTCTCACAGATAATGAGGTTTTCTGTTTCCTAGATTCCATATTTCTCTGTCTTGTTTGGACCTTTGTCTTGTTGAAGCAATATCTTGAGTAGCTTACTGAAAAAGATGCATGACGATACAAATATTCTTATATCTGCATCAATTTTACATATTTTAAATCAGACTTTGTTTTCATCTCCATGCTTTTTTGTTCTATTTTTAATGAAATCTCCTCAAATTTGTTTCAAACTTCATTTTTTTTTCTCTTTTGTGCTTTAAATTTCTAAGATTTGTTGTTCTCTAAATGTTCGTCTTGTATGGTGCCTTACTCCTATGTTTTTGGTGTAATAACTACTATTTTCAATACGAGGACATTAAATTTAAAAACTATTCTGCTTCATGAACTATGCCCTTTATTCTGCTAGTTTCTTTTTGTTTCTGTCTTGTTGGAAAAAAAGCACCAAGAAGTTGAGTGGATGCTCTGGGCATATGAACAGAGCATATCTATAAGTAAGGTTCCCTGTATGGTAACTGGGCAGGGATAGCATTTTGTGACTTTCCTTTTGTTTATTGGTTGTTCTATTGTTTTTTAATTTGCTTTGTTTTTAGAGACTCATATATAGATTTGAGATACCAGATTTATATTCTGAGTGATTTCACTTATTTCAGGGAATATTTATTCATTTTCCTATTGATGAGTGCCACCAAATCCCTTTAAAAAACTTCAGATACTAGTCAATAAAAAAGCCATATTTCACTTGTATGTTCTACTCAAGATAAATTAGATAATTTGATATGTTGTTGGGGAAAATTAATTGGAATGTAAGCAACACAGGAAATAAAAATATCTGAAAAGAAAAAGATGTAAATAAAATTACCGAACCTTTACTGAGAACATAAGTAAAACAGTACCTTTTTAAAGGAAAAAAATGACTCTTCTCTCATTTAATAATTCCATTAAAATGTAATATTGTAAAAAAGGCCTCAGAATCCATCCTCCCGAAAAATCAATAGAATTTGTGTGTTCTGACCCAGATATTATGACAGAGTTTCTTTGCATATTTAATTTTTTATTTTGAACACTAAAAGGCTAACTTTTTATTTCTGGTTGGGATTAAAGTCTAGAGATCTCCTTTAAGAGAAAAAGTTTATGAAATTCAGTGTTTGTAGAAAACTCCAAAATGACACATTCTTTTGTAGGTTTAATTTAAAATTAGCAAGAGTGGCAATATCTAATAAATAATAATTTTATTTCTTTCTAAAAAGTACTCTTTATTACCACTGCTTGAAATTTTACATATACTATTTTATATTTTCCAGATGTTTTAGGTAATTCTTATTAACTTTTTATGTAGTAAATAGTTAATGAACACTGTGTACCAGATGAAGTCTTAGGCATTGAGTTCACAAAATGAGCAAAATACAATCTCCTCCTCATCCTTGAGGCCCAAACAATTTGATAAAAGCGACATTCAAGTTCAAAATCATCACAATTTGTTACACTACAGTGATACATGTTAAAATATAGGCTGATTAAAGGGTGCTTATAGTGCATGAATGGGGAAACACAAGTCTTGGGGTAAAAAATTCTGGTCAGAGAAAATTGAAATCAAAGGAAGTAGACAAATCTAAAGGATGAAAGGAGGGGGATCAGCAGAGCTGCCCCAGGTGGATGAAATAGCCTTGCAGAGCCCCAATGCTGAGAGAGAGCACTAATGTTTGGAGAACTAATTGGTTCTAGTAAAATGTAGAAGGTGATGGTGATGATGTGGCTTTGATGATAAGCTAAAGACGCAACACAAGCCTCTTATAAATCAGCTGAAAGATTTGGGTGTTTTGAGCAGGGAAATAACTTGATCAGATTTGAGTTTTTTATTCTGGAGGCAGGATTGAAGGTGAATCAGAGGCAGTGAGAGCAGTTAGATGATAACTGCAAAAATCTAGGGGAGATGAGATGATGACCTAAATTAATTTAATATCAGTGCGAATGGTGAAAAGTGGCCTTCACCTAGATTAAGAAAGATGATTAGAACTTGGTGATTGATTTGATATAGAGAGTGGATTGTTCAAAGAAGTAAAGGCTGACAAGAAAGCTCTGGCCTTTGCATCTGGTTAAGTGGGGAAGAAGAAATAGTGAGCAAACTTAGATATCAATGGGACATCTCAGGGTAAGTGTCCAAGTCAGCATTTGGTAGTGCTGGTCTAGAAATCAGAGAGTGATCCATACTATAGCAATCACTGGGGAACCTTTAGTAACCACATAGTAATTAAAGCTGCAGAAGCAGATCGTATCACCTATGGAGAACAAATAGAGTTGAGAAGAGAAAAATTGTTGTTACACATGTGACAAAGCTCATTCCGCAGAGAACACCATCAGAGACAAACTTTGGTATAAGAGAAATTAGCAAACTATTCAGTTCAGAATTTCTATATCCTGCATTTCTGACCCATTGATTCACTCACTGAAAGGGCTGATATTAACAACTGCAAGTCAACAAAGCTGAGAGAATCTCTCTCAAGGCAAATTCAGGAAAAAACCCTTCCCGAAACATGTGAGAAAACTCTTAAAAACAGCTTTGCCACAGCTTGGAGTAGCATTTCTTAACTGAAAGATAAAGAAAATATTTCATATTAATAAAATCATTTGTTCATCAGATGACAAGTGAATGCTCATGTATATAAAGATTGAAAGCACAGCAAAGAAATAAAATTTAAGGAATAACACAATCTGTCAACTGTTGAACAAAGTATTTTTGAGGTGTTTGTACCTCACTCAAATGGAGATTTCAGCGAAGACTGGGAAATCTGAGTTGGATTTCTGTAGGTCAGGGGTCAGGAACATCTGGCCCCTAGGCTGTATAAGGCCCTCAAAATCACTTGGTCTGGCCCTGCCTAGGCATTAGGGTGAGCTATAAATGTTTAATCAAATATAGTAGGCTAATTTTTAAGTTGATAATTTTGTAGGACCTGCAATTAATGTTATGAATATCCAAATGGCCCTTGATAGAAAAAAGTTCTCCACTCCGGCTGTAGGGAAATCAATGCCAGAAACTTAGATTGCAAAGTCATCAGTGTTAAAAATGATTGTAAAGAAAGTTAGGAAAAGATGAACTTACCATAGAACTTGAACAGGAAGACATCGTCTGTGCAGTCCACATCATTCAGCAGGAAAGACGTTTTAAGTCTCTTTTAAAGGTTGCGTCAAGACAAGAAAAATGTAGGTAACTGGCTCAATAAATAATAAATGGTGAAAGATGAGGTTGAACCTCATGTTCCTGCCTATAAATTTTGCTATTTCCACCAACAGTAATAAATAATAATTCTTATAATATAGTTTGGTAAACTATAGACCATGTGAGCAACTAAAATGCAGAAACAACTGAAATAGAAATGCTCTATTGGTCAGTCAGTATTTCTATGACTTTCATTCAACTTTTATTTTAT
Source organism: Murina feae (assembly GCA_004026665.1). Taxonomy (NCBI): domain Eukaryota; kingdom Metazoa; phylum Chordata; class Mammalia; order Chiroptera; family Vespertilionidae; genus Murina; species Murina feae. The sequence continues at coordinate 5,769 of PVJC01016134.1, forward strand.
AAAACCAAACCAAAAACAACAACAACAACAACAAAAAACAACAACAAACTAAGAACAAAAAGAAAAGGAAAAGGAAACCCAATTTCTAGAAACCTTTAGGTAGAATCACTTGTTGAATCCACTTCAACAAAAAGAAAATTGTCTCTTTGGAAAGAGAAAGCTCAGAGACACTTAAGTTGGGCTCATTATCATGAAAATAATCTCTAAATCATGTCTTTCATCATGAAGAGGGAAGTCCCATGAAGACAAAATTTCAGAAATCCAGCCAGTGGCATTTATTTAGCAGTTGAAATTTTATTATAACAAACTAAAGAGTTCCATTCAATTCAATATCATGAGTGTTCCTGCATGAATTTATATCTAAAATAAAAATAAGAAGTTTAAAAAATTAGAAAGATAGAGCCAAAATATTCACTATTTGGAAAAATGTAAGTAAAATAGGCAGTAAATTTTCTGTCATATTAACCATTATAATTTATTTTTTTAATATGCTTATTTATTCATTTATATCAGAGAGAGGAAGGGAGAAGTAGAGAGAGATAGAAACATTGATGAGAGAGAAACATTGATTGGCTGCCTCCTGCAGGCCCCCTACTTGGGGTCAAGCAGGCAACCCAGGCGTGTGCCCTGACTGAGAATGGAACTGGTGGCCTCCTAGTGCATAGTGGTAGGTGCTCAACACTGAGCCCACACTTGCCAGGCCATTATAATTCTTATTGGTTATTGCTAGCATATAAGTTGATTTATTTTTTGTAAGCTAATTACCTTGCTAAACTCTTTTAGTTTTTCAGTTAATTCTCATGGATCTTCTAAGCTTAATCTCACATATAATCAGGATTATACAAATTCAAACAACATCATTTCATTAGCAAATGCTAAAACTTGTTAATTAGCATTTAACAAGTTTGATAATATCAAATGTTGGCAAGAATTTATATCATCTGTTGAGAGAAGCTAAAGCTCCAAGAAATAGAATTATGAAATTTGTTTAGGATTTGCTAGGCATCATGGGTGAGAAAGTAAGTCAGTATAGCCACTCAGGAAGGCAAATTAACAATCCAGTAGTATCTACTGAAAGCCAGATGAGCATGCCCTATGATTCAGAAATTACACTTGTTTGTTCCTTTGCTGGATAAAAACTCTCAGTGTGTACCTAAAGTGATCTGTATGAAGATGTTAATTTCAGCATTGTTGACACTTGTGTAAAATCAAAACAATGTAAGTGTCCATTTTATGGGAGCATTTACATAATTGAACTTTGATCTTTTTCTCTGCATTGATCACATAAACATGCCACGGGCCTAAATGCATTAGCACGTATGTAAGTCTAAGTACATTAGTGAGAGTTAGAAGGTAGAAGTGAGGTGGAAGCCACGCTTCTACTCCTGCCTGCAAGCACAGTGACACAGTATTTGCTTCTCTGCCCAGTGCCCAGTCATCAGCCTTCATGAACCTTAGAAGGAGGACACGGGCCATCTGATTTGCTGGCACGAGCCATGGTTGCAGCAGTGAAGTCCTAGAGCAACAGTTGTGGCAGCAGTTTCCTGATACCCCAGTTCATTAATCACGGCAGAGGTAACAGCCCCTTGGCAGGGAAATAGTGCACTATTCTGGGAGTCCTTCCTAGAAGCCGAGCCTGAAAACTGCTTTTCTAGATTATCTAATTATTTTGGAAGCATCCAGTTTCCTGTATTATACCCTTCCCCCCTACCCCCTGAAACTAGCTAGAGAGGTTTCTGTTATTTGAAAATAAACCTTGGCAGATGCAGTATTTGGTTCCAGAACTGGCTGTGGGCACATTTTTAAGGTTGAGAATCTGAGATTTTTGTATCTCTGCTGGTTAGTTTTAAGCAGTGACAATCTGGATAGCATTAAATTACAGGCTATTGATAATCTAAGGAAATAGTATTACCTGTGTTCACCTGGAATAAAATACCAGCTGAAAGAGTGGTATTGGCAAATTAAGAGGTGATGGCCTTGCCCTAACTGGTTTGGCTCAGTGGATAGAGCATCGACCTATGGACTCAAGGGTCCCAGGTTCAATTCCAGTCAAGGGCATATATTTTGGTTGTGGGCACATCCCCGGTGGGGAGTGTGCAGGAGGCAGCTGATCAATGTTTCTCTCTCATTGATGTTTCTGGCTCTCTATCCCTCTCCCTTCATCTCTGTAAAAAATCAATAAAATATATTTTTTTAAAAAGAGGTGAGCCTTTGCATAATACATATGACGCATGAAAGACAAGGATTGTGGGAGGGGTAGAAGCTTCCACAAATTCCAAGGAACATTTTTTTCTAAATTACAGAATTGGGGTTTTTAGTCCTGAGTCCTGAGAATGAGCAGAGTATTAGGAAGTTTAAAATGACTGTCCTAACAAATCCATCCCTAATGGCCACAGGGTTGATGTCATCAAAACTCAGAGGCAGAGACAAACCTTGAAATACCTCAGCTACAATGAAATTTTAATTCTCTACCTCAGTCAAGCTCTCATTTGAAGACTATGAGAGTTAGGACATTGAGAACAAATGAAACCCTGAGGAGCAGAATTACAAACTTTTATCAGATACGGAAGACAGAGAGTATCTCCCATCCCTAAGTCCTAGCTCTGCCTAATGAAATGAATCCTTCCCAGCTAGAAGACACATACTGATCTCCCTGGAGAGTTACCCTGAAGGGGATGTAGCTTCTCTCCAAGCCTGATCTCCCTGCCTATCACAGTCTCCACACCCAAACTGAGAGTCAGATGCTAGCATTCCTCAGAGGATCAATTCAAAGTCAGAGGCGGAGTGGGAAGGGATGGGGGGAGAAGGTGGAAGGGGTCAGGCTCTACAGGAAATGTAAGGATTTGCTCATTTATATCAGAAGAAAAACTGAAGAATATGTGCAGAAATGTCTAAGGATTTAGAGGAGGAGTGGAAATATACAATGTTGTTTGTGGCTGAATGTATCAGAACATACACAGGAGATTCTCAAATCCGTGGACTAACTGAAGGAGCCAGGAGTGTCTCTGTTTGTACAGGTGGTTTATCAAAACCTAGCCTTCGATGGAAATAGATGCTTTACATATTACCCCATTTATTCTCAATAATCTTATAAGGCATCAACCAGTGGAGATAAGATTTTACTATTATCTAGAAAGATCACACCAATTCTACTGAGGTTTTTTTCCCCACAGCACACCTTCCTATAGAAACACTATATTACAGGCATTAGTAAAAGCAAATAATGCTGTTTCACCTCCTAAGTAAAGTCACCTAAATGAAAGGAAACAAACAACAAAAAGGAAAACAATAATGAGAAAGGTTTCAAATGGAAGCAAAAGTAACTTAAAGGGGAACAAATACGAAGAATAGGGGCCAAGCCTGGCCGGCGGGGCTCAGTGGTTGAGCATTGACCTAGGAACCAAGAGGTCATGATTGGGATTCCTGGTCAGGGCACATGCCCAGGTTGCGGGCTCCATCCCCAGTGTGGGGCGTGCAGGAGGCAGCCAATCAATGGTTCTCTCTCATCATTGATTTTTCTATCTCTCCTTTCTCTCTTCCTCTCTGAAATAAGTAAAAAATATATTAAAAAAAGAATAGGGACCAAAATCATAAGAAGATAGAAATAAGATAATAAAGGTAAAACACATGAATAAAAAGCATTCTTAAACACACTTTTCTTTTAAATAATAATGTGATTGAATTAATGATGATGATAGTTTGGCTGTATAAAGTAGAAACTCAGTCATTAGGCAGGAAAATGATAGTACACTGCCCCTCGCCCTTTCTTTTTTAAAGTAAATTTGGGTTTGCTATCTGTTAGAATTAAAAATCATAGACTTATTAGAATAGGAAAGGATCTCAAAGGTCATCTAACCAAATCCACTTTTGATTTGATAGTTTATACCCCAAAGTGTTATATGAAGAGCTTTCTAAGTTGTTTTTACTAACCTGCTTTCATGCACTATCCAATAATGCGTGTGCTGCTCGGGGAATTCTCAGAGACTATAAGCAAATCAGCACCATATAATCCTGGTCTTTGTGTCAGAGTCAAGATTTTCAGATTAGGAACTGTGATGAGATGGATGTCATAAGTTTAAGATAAAGAGATGATTTTGCCTTGATGTTGGGAGGAACAGCAGCCTAGAAATAAGCTTCCTAGAGATGTGGAGAATGGTATAAAATGTCTAAGAAAAAGCAGACATTTCATGGTTAGGAAGACATTTGAACTCTAGGCATTTCAGAGAAAGGAAGAACCATTCCTTTTGGCCAAGGCATGAACTGGCCAATTGTTCCAATCAGTGTCTGCTAACTTAGCCCTATTGGTTTTTACTGGTTTCTCAAAAAAACAGATTCCAGATTAATTTTGACATGTTTATTATGTCTGGTAATGGAAGATTAATCGAGAAGATGTCACTTTTTTGCTTAAGACTGCTCATTTTGTTTGAATACTGGCTGGCATTTAGCATTACCTTATCACTCTCATCTTTCACTCTCCAGATCATGTCTCATTTCCACATAGTTTATGGTTCAATTAATTATAACTAACACATTCCCTGAAAACTGTTTCATGAAAATATGATTATATGGTGTCATAAAAATTCTCTAAATTTGTCAAGAATATATTATTTAGCTGAAGAAATCCTGTATTTAGATACAAAGTCATGATTATTGTAAAACCATGATTAATGTAAATCATCAAATTGGACTCAGTCTTTCTCATAAGGATTTCAATCAAAAGACAAGATGATTAAAGAATAGTTTGACCTCAAATGCAGAATAATGAGAAAGATAGGTGGTTGCATTGAGTAATGTGTATTTTGGATCTATGTGTCCTTCTTTTCTAAAAATATGGAATAAAAATGTATTTGAAAAATTTTCTGAAGAAAAATAGATTTTGAAACTTATAATAGATATTATTAAAATTATGTTAAAATTTATATGAAAAAGATAGCTTTTGAAAGACTCAAGAAGAAAGTTAAACCCAGTAAGACAAACACATTTAAAGAAAATAAAAGTCACATTATCCCAAAGGAATCAGAACCAAATAACTTCAGAGATGACTTTGACCAAACTTTCAAGAAATGAGTAATTACCATATGTAGATTTATTTCAAAAAATAAAAACATTGGAAAAGCTATTTTCATTTTATAAGATTAAAATAAACTTTATGCCAAAGTCAGATAATTTCAGTTCAAGAAAAGGAAGTTATAGGCCAATTCATTTATGAATATAGATGTGAAGATATTGAATAGAATACTAAAGAACTGATTTTGGCAGTGCATAAAAAAATACATTTAAACCAAGTGAGGTTTATTCCAGGAATCATATATACTAAAGAGGTAATATGCAAATTGACCATCACTTCAACACACAAGGTGGCCTCCCCCATGTGGTCAAAGATGGCCGTCCCCATGTGGACACAAGGTGGCTGGCAGGAGAGGGCAATTGTGGGTGATCAGGTCAGCTGAGGAGGGCAGTTGGAAGGGACCAGGCCTGTAAGGCAGGGCAGTTGGGGGTGACCAGGCCTGCAGGGGAGGACAGTTAGGGGCAACCAGGCTGGCAGGTGAGGGCAATTAGGGGTGACCAGGCCAGCAGGGGAGGGCAGTTAGGGCTGGTGGGATTGGGCCTAAATGGACAGTTGGACATCCCTCAAGGGGTCCCAGATTAGAGAGGGTGCAGGCTGGGCTGAAGGACAACCCCCCCTCATGCATGAATTTCATGCACCAGGCCTCTAGTATCTTATAAACTTTTTTTAAAGACAAACCACACAGTAGAAAATGAGCAAAGAATATGTACAAGCAGGTTACAAAAGAGAAAATCTAAATAACCAATAAACCTGTCGTGAAATTGTGGCCAACTAATTTGTTGGATTATAAAGAGAAAAATATCTCAGACCCTTCACAGGTCTTGACAACATCTCCATAGCTAATAAAACAAGTGCACAAAGATATCACTGAAGATATAAAAGATTTGAAGAAAACAGTTAACCTACTTGACTTAAATACAGAACATGACATTCAACAACTGAACAAATAAATACATAGATGTTATTTTAAAGCTTATTTGGTGCACTAGCCAGTTTGGCTTAGTGGGTAGAGCATCTGCCTGAGGACTGTAGGGTCCTGGGTCCCATTCTGGTCAAGGACACATACCTCAGTTGTAGGCTTGATCCCTGGCCCTGATTGGGGCACATGAAAAAGGCAACCAATTAATATGTCTCTCTCATCAATGTTTCTGTCTCCCCCCCCACTCCATTCCACTCTCTCTAAAAATAAACAAATAAACAAATAAATAAAATTTTTTAAAAATAAGAAATAAAGTTTATTTGGGGCCATTAAGCAGCTTTCAACAAATTTCAATCCCAACACATTTCAAAGGATTGAAATTATAAAGTGTATGTTCTCTGATTAATATGCAATTAAATTGAAATGGTTGGAAATTAGGAACATGCTTCTAAATAACTGACATATTTAAAAAGAAATCACAAGGTAAATTAAAAACTATATAGAACTGAATAATAACAAAACCACAACATATTCATATTTGTGGGATATAGCAAAAATAATGCTTTCAGTACAAATATTAGAAAAGAAGAAAGATTTAAAATCAATGATCTATATTTCTAATTCCAGAACCTAAGAAAGGGGAAGCAAATTAAATTCAAAGAAAATAGAGGATAAAAGTAATAAAAATCAGTAGTTGAAATCAATAAAATAGAAAAATTAACAAAACCCTGGCTTTGGTTCTTGGAACACATAAGTAACACAGTAAGAGAGAGAGAGAATACGAATGACTAATATGAGGGATAAAAGGCATCCCAACAGATTTCATCCACATCAAAAGGATAAGAGGATTGTATAAATAACTTTATGCCAGTAAACTTGACAACATAAATATAGTGCACAATTTCTTGAAAAATACAATTTACCAAAGTCACCCAGAAAAAAAATATAGAACATCTGTACAGTTCTAAATATATTAAATAAATCATATCAATTATTTTTAAAAAGCTTATAAAAACTCCAAGTGCAGATAATTTCACTGGTGCCTTCTTCTTACTAAAAAGGTAATAGTACTAATCTTACATAAATTCTTCCAAAGAATAGAAAAATTCTTAACAACTCCCAACTCACATTATGAGCCAGCAAAACCCTGATACAAAGACATGAAAAAAACTTACAAGAAATAAAAATATGAGCTAATATTTCTTATTAATACAATATTTCATATGATTTATTAAAAAAGGATAATACATAAAACTAAGTGAGATTGATTTGAAAATTAACCAATATATTTCACCTCATAAGTCAACAAGGAAAATAAACCACATGATCACTTCAATGAATACAGAAAATATATTTGATAAAATTCAAAATCCATTTATTATATTTTAAAAATGCTCAATATGATAGAAATAGCCAGGAATTTCCTTAACCTGATAAAAGGTACCTGTGAAATAAAATCTAAATAGCCAACCTAACATAAAATATATATATATATGGACCATTTTTTTTCCCTCTAAGAATGGCAAAACACACACACACACACACATACACGATATCCACAACTACCAGTTCTATTCAAAATTCAACATTGAAGTTTTCAATTTAAAAAACACACACATAAATAGATCCAGAGACAAGGTAGCACTGAGCAGATAGTCCAACCTCACTCAGAGAGAAGGCAGGGGGAGGGGGGTAGTTAGAGATCAATCAAAGGACTTGAGTTCGTGTATATTGGCATAACCAATGGACACAGACACTGGGGCGGTGGGGGCTTGCCCTCAGGGGTGGGGGGGGGGGACAATCAAGGGCGGGTGGGGAAAGGAGACATGTAATACTTTAAACAATAAAAAAAACATAAATATTTTAAAGAAAAAAAGGAAAAATAACCAGTAAAACATTATTCAGAGGTGATATCATTGTACACATAGAAATTTCAAAATAATTTACCAACTATTAGAAATAATTAGTGAATAAAGGGAGCTTGCTTGATATAAGGTCAATATACCCTGCTATGTTTGCTCCAGAAAGGTAGGGCGTAAGCCCTCCCAGTTATTAGGTACAATAGTGAGGCTGATGACTTTCCAGATGCCTAGAGAATTTGAAAGAAACTGTATTATTCACAAAGGAGAGTCTTAGGGAGGATGTGGAGGGTGCACGCAAGTTCTGGCAGGGGCTTGAGGGAAACAGAGAGAGTGGGTTGGGTCGACAGGGAGGTCTGGGATTTGCCAGGTTTGAATATCCCACAGGAGCAAAGGGAGGGCCTTTCTTGGGCTTCTTACCAATTCTGCCCAGATGTGGAGCAGAGGGAAATAGGAAGGGAGGGCCTCTAAGAAGTCAGGAGCCAATCATCAAAACATGGAGTCAGCTTCTATGATGTAACTCCAATCAATTGGCTTTCTGTATGCCAGTATACAAACAATAACAAACAAACAAACAAACAAAAAACACCTGAAAATGAAATTTAAAAGGAATGCTTTAAGAGATCAACTGAAAGACTCGCATACATGCATATGAGCATAATTAATGGACACAAGAAACGGGGGGGGGTAAGGGAGGAGGGGGGAAGGTCAAGGGGGAAGAGATAGTATTACAACTATCTATCACTCGTTGTAATACTTTAAGCAATAAAACAAAATTAAAAAAAATAAAAGCATAAAAATGCATCAAACACCTAAAATAAAATCTAGTGAAAAAAAGTTGAAAGAACTTTATACCATGAAAACTATTAGGTAACTGAGGAAAATTAAAGAACTTAATAAAGAGAAATATGCTATGTTAACTGACAGAGTCGTGGACACCAAGATGTGGATTCTCCCTGAACCAATCTAAGGATTTAATGAAATCCTAATAAAAATTCCAGCAGGCCTACCATGAAGACTGACAAAACTGCTGACGAGTATGCAGTCTAAGCCTGAAGGCTGATCATAATGGCAGGTACCATTAAGCTGCAATCACCTGCTGAATTCATCCTATGATAGGAAACAGTTTCATGAAGGGAACAATACTGTTGCCTGTACCTCTATAGCTTTATCTATAAACACTACTGAAGACGTTTTCTTATGCTTGCCTCTTCATTTTTTTCCCTTCTTCCATGGTGCCCAATCTCCCAGGTGACTGACATATCAATACCTTTTAAAATCAGTATGCAACTCTCCATAAACTCAGGGTGCAAAAAAGGTCATTTTGAATTCCAACTAATAGCTGGACTTCCTCCCCCATCTCCAAACTTATTAACACATTTTTTGGCGGGAAATGAGTAAAATCGGATCCACCAGGGAGACTGTGAATGGACATGAGGAAACATACATTGGAACCTTTAGTTGGAACCGGCAAAAATAAAAATGTTTTACGTCGTTGTTGTGTGTGTGCCGCTCATAAACTACGCAGTGAAACGCGGTACATGTGCAAGTTTTGTAATGTACCCCTGCACAAAGGAAAGTGCTTCGAACGCTACCACACAGTGAGGCACGCAATTTGGCGGGAAAATGCCCGATTACAAAGTGTTTAATAAGAAAAGAGTCTTTTCTCCAAGACTCATCCTCTTCCCATCCTTTCCCAAACTGTCTAAGAACTTTGGGGCTCGCGTTATGCAAATAATTCTGCTTCCAAAAGCAATGCAAAGCAGGGAGGAAACTAGAGATCGCCATCACTATTGCCTGTGGCTGCCATGTGGTGCCTTCATTCACAAGTCACCCTGCAGTCAACATGCCCATTATAGCTGGGGAGCATGGGAAGATTCTCCCTTGCCCCCTCTATCCCCTCCCCCTCTGCAGAAGAACAGAAGATCCCATGAAGGGTGCTGTCTATTTAAATTTATAGTCCAGTGCTCAACTACACTCCCCAAGCACAATCACTATGTAGGACAATTCACTTGGAGAATCTTCCAGCCTCAGACATAGACTGTGCTAAAATCAGGCCCCTCTACCAAATCTGTGTATTTGTGGGGTGAGTCTGAGTTACCCACCTAAATAAATACCTATCTAACCCCACTGTTGACCTACTACCTCCTTCCTTCACCCCTCCTTCCATTTCCTTGAACAAAACAATGTTTTAAGGAAATGCCATGGAGAGTGTGAACCAGGAACCCACAACATTAGTTAGTTTTATCTGGGAGCTGGCAGAATAGGCAAAATATTACCCCTACCTGCTGACTTTCTGAATGAGAATCAAAAGGTAAGGACCTAAGAATCTGTGTTTCACAAGATTTCAGGATGATTCTTATGCACAGTACAGTGTTACACTGTTTTAAGGTGTTTTTGTAGCTCTGTCTCTACCGAGAACAGATGTGACAGTTTTTAAACAGATTACAATTCTCACTTGTCTAAGGAGCCATTTTGCTTCTCTTTCTTATTTACATTAACATTCTATTTCATTAAGTGCCTATTTCTACACTGTATAACTCCTTAACTATGTTATTTGTAGTTGGTAGATTTGGAAAGTGCAGTCATTCTCTGAAAGAAAATCCTAGCCTTGGACAACACGTACATACACGGATAGCCAAGGGATAGTACAAGAGAAAAGTCACTTTTCACACCAGTCACCTACCCATCTGCATTGAGTCATGTGGGTATAAGCGATGGGAGCCAAGGCTGTTGATTGGACTGCCACCCTGCCTTTCTGCTATAATCCCTTGTCTTTTGAAAAATCCTCAATCTTTCTACCATACTCTGCCTCCTTATTGTCATTCCATGTAAATATATTGCATAATGCAATCTTCCCCCAAGGAATTCAGGGGTGCTTGGTAAACCTGAAGCTGGCATTTCTACTTCTCTCCATATTCTGCTCTTGGCTTTTAGAACACAACATGCATTTTAAAATAATTAGGGAAGGGATATGAAGATGCTCAGTCTGTGAGTGTAATAAATATAAACAGGCCATCTAAAAAGCTGCAAGCTGTGAGGGATGCAGAGGGGTGGGGATGAGGAGAAGGGCGCCAGAGCCCCCTCAGCTTAAACTGTAAATGCTCTTGAAAGGGATGTTCATACAAGATTATTGGGATTAGCCACTTTCTCTGTGCATGGGGAAGCACACATTTCTTGAACAGTGCATTCTTCTCCCTCATCCCCTTTTTTCTAATGCAATTTAGAACATGGAAAAGCCCCCAAATCCATGGCCAAATTAAGCCACTATGCATCCACATGAAGTTAAAAATGGGTTACATTTTTCTGGTTAGGTTACACTAATGCTTTACTTTACAAAGCAAAAGGAAATTTTTCACAGACTTAAAAGGTTTGCCAAAATGTCCTCATTTTCCTACTTATCCCAGGTGTAGAAGTCATATAAGTGGCCACTGCATTTCAGACACATCCGTAAGTGAAGGCCCCAGCGCCCCCGCCTCCAGCCCCCATCCTCTGCTCTCCACCAGAAAGCTGGTAGGCAAATTACAAAGAAGAATGTGGTCTTTTCTGACAGTTTGGCTTGGGAGCCCCGAATATAAACTCACATCCCTGCTCCTGATGAATGATTTTATTCATTTTTAGATACGTATTTTATTTTATTCAAATATACTTTTTAAGACATGCAATACTCCAAAAGGAAGTGGAATAGGTCTCTTTCAGAAGGGAGAGACTTGCATGACAACCTCGACATGAAAAATATTAAAAATCACTCTGTCTAAATCTCCCATTTATAACGGTATTCATTTGTGCATATTCCACCCCTAAAACATCAAGGTGTATGTGGGTGTAGGTATGTTTACAGTCGTGTGGGCCTGGTTTGTTTAGGGAGAGGTTCCACTTCACCATTGCCACCCACTCTGTCTCAAAACCCAAGGTATTCTGAGGTGCCCCTGGGTTACCTGGAAGGGAATTCACCATACTTCAGTACCAGCACGTCTCTCTTCAAAATGTGGCTCGGGAGTCACTAAAGGAAACCACACAGTGTTAAGACCAAACATTCTTGAGTAAGCCTCAGTTATGGCAAGTTCAACAGCCAGGCTGTTGAGAGAGCAGTTACCGAAATTTTCCAAATAAATAAAGCAAACAAGTTACTTCAGGAAGAAGTTCACATCCATATGATTTATAATGCTAGGAGTTGGCCCATTGAGGCAGGAGGAACCCAGTGAACCAGCAGTAAACCAGAGGCCACCCAGGCTTGCAGGGTAGCCTCCAAGGTTTTAGTTCCTGTTCAATCACCTACTGAATCCTCGGTAGGTGTTGCTCTGTTTGGGGGAGGTGATGGCGTCTTACAACATCCTGCAAGACTTACTGGCTTGAAATTTATCATTCAGCCTCTAAATGGGTTAATAGTAACAGGGGAAAAAAATAGGGATCCTATTTAGAGGCTCCTGGCAGCAAGCAAATAGAGAAAAAAATACTCCTCCAAAATCAATGTTTGCTTTGCTGAGGGCCTCCTTAGGTGTACATTGGAAACAATTCTGTCTGTCTCCCACAGTTAGGTCACCCTGCAGCCTCAGATGCCAGCCAGGAGGACTTAGCAGTCCAGAGTCAACAGGTTGCTGATGTTGAGCAGTACCAGAACCCAGGGGCAAAAAAGAATGGAAAAAGTGGCACAGCAGCTTTGATGGATGAGGATGACAAAAGATGAGAAGGACTCTGGAGAGTCCCGTCTCTCTTGAACCCCCACCCACTAACCTCAAACAGGACACCATCTTTAAGGATCATTTCATCCATTACGGTGAAAACTGCTGCTCTATAACTGGTCTCCATGTCATTCTCAGGTACTTCCAAGTTATACACACACACACACACACACACACACTATATACTATGTGTAGTATGTAGGAGAACCTTATGCTTTGATGAAGATATTAAAACATAGTTTGAGCCCTGACCGGTTTGGCTCAGCGGATGGAGCCTCGGCCTGCGGACCTAAGGGTCCCGGGTTCAATTCCGGTCAAGGGGCGTGTGCCTTGGTTGTGGGCACATCCCCAGTGGGGTGTGTGTGGGAGGCAGCTGATCGATGTTTCTCTCTCATCGATGTTTCTAGCTCTCTGTCCCTCTCTATTACTCTCTGTGAAAAACCAATAAAATATGTTTTAAAAAAACATAGTTCGAATTCTTGCCATCATACCCATATATCTCTCTGCTTGACACATATTATACATGTATAGAATTAGGCAGTAAAGCACATAAAGGGCATATATTATATTTAACTTAATTGCCCTATATATGTTTTTAGAGGCCTAAACTCCTACAAATGGACTAGGAAGAATTAATAATATTCATTGTTCAGTATTTCATTCAGATTATGAACTGTCTATTAAATTAAATATTTCAATAATTTACATATGTAGCTCAAAACAGCCAGTAAACTATATTGGTCTAATGCCATGATTTAACTTTATAATCAGCAAATTACAATAGCGATTTATCTCCTGGTTATTGCTATCAGGGCAATAACAGACACAGAGTTTCTACACTCCCAGGCAGGAGTGTTCTGTTCTTGGTTCACCATCTTGTAATTGATACACAGATGCCATCTTTACACAAACTATATATAACCAAACTATAGGTCTGACCTCTAAATGGGCTGAAAAAAGCAACGATCCTATTTAGAGGCCCCTGACAGAAATAGTTGGTGAAACCTTCTTTGAGCATGGCATATATATCTCTATGTCTATATACATATGCACATACATATATGTTCATTCATACATAACACACTGGTTGTTTATCCTTCTTTTCATGACATTCTGATTACATGACATACAACAGGCAGGGAGAAACAATGGCTACAAAGATGGAAGAAATTATTTTTTAAAATAGAATGATCATGAAGAAAAAAGTAAGATAGAATAATAAAGCCAAGCAATGGAAGCCATTCATGAGAAGGAAGTCTAAGTATCAAAAAGGTTTTAGAGTAGCCGAACACTCTTTAATGGCACAATATATAGGACACAAGTAAACTTGTTCAAATTAGAGGAAGAATGTAGAAAAACTAAAATAAAATACATCTCCTCAAAAGGGTATAAATAATGAAAAAGTATTTATAGATAAAAAGATTGAGAAGCAAACGTTGTGACAATGTTGAATATTTCATAAATTTAATGAACTAGTGACTATAGGCTTCCTATTAAAACTTAGATTCTGCAATTAAAAAAAAGAAAGAAAGGAAAAAAATGGAGGCAGGGGCAAAGGTCATGTAACAAAGGAAATGAGAGCAATCCAGATATAATTCAAGAATTCAAGCAAGTGTGTGCATGATGGGTACAATCCACAGAGGAGGGCTCAGAACAAAAAGAGAGAATAAACAGAAGCTGCAAAAGCGAAGGAAGAGATGAAAGCAGATAATAACTTTCTCATACAGAGACCATTTTCATTCTGTTTGAAATCTGGGTTACATGCCCCCATGAGTTTGCCTAATTTGTCTGGAAGGCTTAGTCTCCAACTCCAGCATCCAACCCACAGACACTGGTGATGAGTTGTGGTGAGAGAGGATCAGAGAGATAACCAAGGGTGATCCTGGAAAAGAGTGCATCGAAGAGATTCCAGAAGCAACAGCAGAAGCAGATTTTTTTTTTGTAACTAAAAGTAAAGAAGCTCAACAAGTGGTAAAAGATACAATCCTGGCTTCTTGTTTAATAAATGAATGAATAGCTGTGGGCCCCCTAAAATCTTTTGTGGTTAGTTTTGATTGGAAAGTTGAAGTGTATGCTATTTGTTTATTCCCTACTCATTTCCACAAATAATTTAAGTGCTTGATAAGAGGGAGGAAAATGATACCCTCCCACTGCACTGGTACCCAAGTTAATGAAGGACTTTTATACTTTCCTTCTATATGTTTCAGTAGTATTTGAAATTTGTACAAAGGGCAGGGATTTTCCAGAGCTCTGTGCTAAAATAACTTAAGCCCCCAAAGATAGTAACAGCTAATCAGACTTACTGGTGAGATGGACAATTAGGGAGTGAAGAAATATAATCAGGGGAAAAGGCAGCCAAGTTACTCATCATATACAAAAACCTATACAATATGAGATAGATACCAGGTGGGTTCACCTGAGTGTACGGGTGAAGCACAGAGGGTCACAGCTGAACTTCAGTCCAAGAATTCTTGTCTAGAAACATTTCTGCCCATACATCAGTCTTATTAGTTACAAGTGTATGGAAGCAGATACTGGAGGTGGGCAGATATGATGTAAATCCCACTTCTCTACATTCTAGCCATGAGTCTTGAGTAAGTGATTTGAACACTCTGAATGTTTCTTCTAAAAAAAATAGAGATACTAATATATATCTTGTAGGACCTTTGTGAGGAGCACATTTTTGCTGATAAATGAAAACAGGGAAAAGGGACTCAATCCATGGTATCAATCCATGAAAAGGCCTCTTTGAAAAAGAAGGATACAGATTAATAAGTTATGCAAGGATATAAGAAAGCATATGACTGTAAAACCCTATATTTAACATCTGCTCGGATTCTCTAGAAATATATTGTACAGCTTAAAGCAAGAAATGAATTGTGTGGCTGTCGGAGTACTTAGTCCTGAATGCTGCTCAATTATGCCAACTGTGGGGACACAGGTCCTCTGCCAGGGGCTGTACCCCCGGGCACATTAAGTACTAGAGAGAGAAGACATGAGAAATTGTCATAGGGATTTAAGAGAGACTTTATTGTAGACTAAGTAGCCATTGCTAACAAGGAGCCTTTAGATAAAACAGTTCTTCAAAGTGGCCTTACTAAGCAGCTGTAGTAAACATAGGAGCCTTGCTATACAGTAGCAAACATGAGCTAGCACAAAGCAGCCACTCCCCAGCTGGCCAGTCACACATCTTTCTATCAGCTTAGATCAAAAGGCTTTTTGCCAAATGGTGGCATCAATATTTGGGTTATAGAAAGGTATGCCTGCCCAGGGCATACAGTACAATCACTGTGTCCTTGCTTTTCACCACCTTACAGCAACTTGGCCTTGATCATCCGGTGGACTCTGACAGGACCCCCACACCCAAATTAGCCTTGAACATTTGGCAGATTCTGATTAGGGTTCCCACAGTGGCGAAAGGGGAAAAATAGAATTATCTAATGTGGAAAAAATGGCTAATCAGGAACCCTAATTACTCTCAAAATAAATAAATCAGGTGGGAAAGAGGGATGAGAAGCCATTCTTTTCGTCTATATGAAGAAGTCAATTTCAGCAGAGGGAGAAGAAAAGCGTTTCTGAACGTGAGAAGCTCTGAGCCATATTATTGAGTAAGGTCATGACGTCTTTCTCTAGAGAATTTTTGAAGTAGATCGACAGCTCTGGTCTTGGTGGCATGCATTTTGCTGAGCTCTGTGCCCTCTTAACATCTCAAGTCTAAAGGCAAAAGTAATGCAATGGAATGAGGGTGACTTTGAACAGCTTTGGGAGAAAATGAAGAGAGAAACCAGGAATGCAGAAGAGG
Source organism: Murina feae (assembly GCA_004026665.1). NCBI lineage: Eukaryota > Metazoa > Chordata > Mammalia > Chiroptera > Vespertilionidae > Murina > Murina feae. The sequence continues at coordinate 22,099 of PVJC01016134.1, forward strand.
AGACCACTTAAGGAATCCAAGTGGAAGGAAAGATGTCACAAAAACCAGAGGGACAATGAAAAGGATTCAGACACATCTCTGTTAAATTCCTCTGGACATGGTAGGCAGAGGCTGGAGGAGAGAGCTTTGACATGGAGTTTAAGGCACAGAGTGTGAAGGCAGCGATGGCCCCAAAGGGTATTCCTCGCAGGGGGACCAAGTCTCCGAATGCAGTGAATGTTACCAGTAAGTCCGCTGCCAACCAAAATTCCACCTTGAAAGGATCTGTGCCATCTCCCTGCCCCCACCCCCAGGACAGAAAATTACATTTTCTTCCTTTTAGCTGTTTTTAATTGACCTTCATTCGTGCACTTAGAGAGCCCGGGGATGTCAGGGCCATAACTCAACTTGACAATCATGTGAAGCAAGGTGATGGTTTTCTCAACATTGAAAAATCTAAGAATTTGTCTCAAACACAGAACTTAGAGTGCCTGACTCTATGAAAAAAAAAATGGACGTTTTTACCTAAAATAACTTCAAACTGTACATTTGCTACGTTTTATAAACACCAGAAGGGCACCACTGACACCCAAGTGAAAAATCTCCACCTTTGCCAAAATGGTTTCACATGAAAATAACTTACCTACCAAGTAAAACTTTCTGTACCCCTGGTGCCCAGGGGAGTTGGGGGCAGGAGAGCATGTGCCTATCCTGCAAAGAAGCGAAGATTTTAACCCCCAATGGGAAAGCTGCTTTTAGATTGAGCATCTGGCTTGAGCATCTATCTTTTTCTCCTGGGAGCCTATTAGGTACCTCCTGAATTCACTCTTAGAGCAGCCCATGGCGATTTGTCTGTTCTCCGCTTTTTACCTGGCTCTGTGTAAACATTTCCCCCCTCTGCCCACAGACAGCCGCCCACCTCTGCCTGCCTCCCTGCAGGCTCGGGCTGGAGGAGTGCCTTGCAAACAACTGGTGCTCTGGGGCTCAATGTTCCTCAAGCCTGCCAGTTCTTTCAGGAGGTCGTTTACACGCTTGGCTCTTACTTCAATGAGCTACTCTGGAGCAGCCACTGAAAAGTGCTTTTGCTCCTGAAAAACATGGGGAGTGCTTTGTTGCAAATGGTGGGTGAATCCATGACCTCAAGTCTTAAAGGCAATAGCCAACCCAACAGAACCAGTGGCTACTAGAAGGTGACTGTATTCCCCTCGCGATATGGTACTTTCAGCTCCCAGATTATATTTTGTAAATAATTTGCTATTTTCTCCAGATTCATTAAACTTCTTTTGTCCCCTGATCACCTCTTGTTTGTAAATTGCCGTGGTGCGTACTCTTAATGGGCCAAAAAAGACACAAAGCTAACATTTGCTCTTTATATCCACATAAGAGTGTATGAAGAAAAATACCCCCCTTGCACACACCCTTTAGAAAGACATAAATTTTGACAGGAAAAATATTTCCAGGGCAGCTCTGTGTATTTTTTTTACTCAGTTGTAAGGGCAATATTATCAAATTAGTTTGTACTGCTTCCAGCTTAATATTTTCATTTGGTTCTTTTTCCTCTTAAGTGTTCTATAAAAAGTTGATTAATAAAAAAATGGGGTTATCTTTGATTAGGGTAGTTAATGATGAGTGGTTGACTTGATGTGGGTGGGATGTTTCACTCAGCCATTTTATTTTCTTCTCCATGGGAGAGCTAGAAATATGGGACCATAGGAAATATTACTAAGAAGGAATCACTGGAGTAGACAGACCTATAAGGAAACATCACCTTTCATTGCCATCATCAATAAGCAATGCTGAAAATGTTTCTTTGTGTATATATACTGCACACCTAATGGGCCCCCAAGTGCTATACAAATATTAAATGTTTCCAAAATCCCGTGATGAATTATATTATAATCACCATAATATTACACCCATTTCATGAAGGGGAAGTTGAGTCCATTTGAATTATAAGAAAAAGAACTTTCATTATTATAGAATTTGTTCCCAGAGTCTCACAAAAAAAGTATTTCAGAAAAGGCAGGCTTGAGAGCTGTGTTTTGGAGCCAGAATGCTTATGATAGATCTCTGGTCCTGGCTTCTTGCTAGATGACTGAACATGTGAAAGTATTTAATTATTTATACCTCAATTTTCTCATTTGTAAAATGGGGATAATAATGGTACCCACTATCCAGAGTTTGTTTTAAAGATTGAGTCAATGTATAAAAACTGGTTAATTTTTGTATTTCAATTACATTTTCCATTCCATATTATTTTGTGTTAGTTTCAGGAAAAAGCATAGTGCTTAGACAATCATGTAATTTAGGAAGCTGTCCCCCAATATTGCCAGTATACACCTGGCATCATACACAATTATTATAATGCTAGAGGCCCAATGCATGAAATTTGTGCAAGGGGCTCGGCCCTCACAGCCACAGCAGCTTGCCTTGGCCTGCACAGCAGCCCTGGCTTTGTCCAGAAGGTCATCCAGAAAGACGTCTGGAAGGTCATTCGCCTGTCCAGTCTAATTAGCATATTACCCTTTTATTATTATAGCTTATTGACTAAATGGTTATGCTGTGCTTTACATTCCCCTCTTTTGTGATCATAATAGGTGTTGTACAGTAGCAGCTGTGCTTGTTGTCATGCTGTTATTATAGAGACCTCGTAATGTATAAATGATAAATGGAAGGAGCAATGGTGAACAGAAAATGCACACGTGAGGCTGGCATTTAGCCTCCTCAGCTCCAGTGCATTTCTATACGTGACTGGCTGGCCAGCCTACCAGGGTGCTTCCGTGGGCAGAGTGTGCCCCAAATGGACGTCACCTTTAACTTTCCCTGAGTCCCTCACTTTCCGGGTATGCTTTTCTGGTGTGCTGGAGAACATCTTTGGTCACATTCTTGCTCCCCTTAGAGCTGTCCTTCTATGAGGCCAGTGTAAAGAAAGTTTTTCCCAGTTAGAATACATCTCACTTTACCACAGTTGCTCCATCTTGGGTAGGATTAAGGAGAAAACCTGGTGGCACAATTTGTTCTGTGCCTTCTGGACTGAACCTAAAAACTGAACCACACTTCTGTTTTTAAAAGCTTGGTCTCTGGTCACAAACCAGGTCCTGTGCCCTTCACACCCAGTGACCTCTCCTTGTGGCCTGGAGAACAAGGGTGTAAATGAACTTGGCACAAACTAAGTGGACACATTTTCGCAGCAAACATTTCTCTGATGTGTCTAGTCAGCTCCTCCTGGGCCCTTGGCGCTCTCCACCTGGCTGTAGTCTCTGAAGCATAGTCTGAAAGTCAAATAAAACCAAATGCTCTCTGACGCTACCTTATTGACTGCCACATTTGGGAATGTTGCTTTAAGATTGTGTCTACATTTGTCATCCATGTAATAGTGGACAAGTGACTTAATCTTCTAGTCTTAGTTCTCCCATTTGTAGGAAAAAAGCAAACAAACAAAAAACACAGATAAAGGCATCCACCTCAGTTGTTGTGGGAATTAAAGAAAATAGAGCATCTTTTATATTCAGAATATTTTAAATGCTTAGTAAATGACTAATAAATGTTAGCTGTTGTGTGCATGTGATGGAGTTTGTTTGTTTGAATGAGTGTATATTTTGCATTCTCAAATCAGATTACAAAGTTGAATAAGGCAGGACCCATATCTTCCAGCTTCTTTGTTTTCCACCAAAGTAGTTTACACCATGATCCTGTGAGGAAATAATGTCCATAGTTTCCTATTTTCTCTACCTGGAATTAACTTTTTAAGATATTTTGCTTTTGTCTGTAACCCCTGCTCATTCTTTCATTTAATTGTCACATTCTACAGGGGTTAATATAGTGCCCTTCTGATTCTCTTAGAACAGTTTTGCTTACTGTAGTTCTTGTGACATGGTTTGAATGGTCTCATATATATATGTATATGTATACATATACACATACACACACACATATATATGTTTCTGTGTATGTGTGTGTATACAGTATACACACACACACATTAGGGGCCCAGTGCACAAAAATTTGTGCACTCAGGAGGTCCCTCAGCCCAGCCTGTGCCCTCTCGCAGTCTGGGACCCCTCAGGGGATGTCCACCTGCTGGCATGCCTGGCTAGCCTGGGTGAGGGGCTGATGTCTGTTTTCAGGCTGGCCAAGACACCCAGTGAGGACCCTCACCCCATTGGGGTGTGGCCAGCCTGGGTGATGGGTTGAGGGCCATTTTCAGGCTGCCCAGTCCCTTCAGGTTTGGGGTCCCTACTGGGGTGCCTATGCAGCCTTGGTACAGGGCTGATGGTCATTTTCAGGCTGCCCACATTGACCCAACGTCCCAGCAAGGCTGGCTAGAATCAGGTTTCCGGGGTTTATTTATCTTCTATAATTAAAACACTGTTGCTTGAAGCCGAGACCTAGGCAGATAACGAAGCCTCCTGTTTGCTTCAGCTCCGTGGCTTCTATAATTGAAACAATGTTGCCTTAATAGAGGCCCAATCAGCCAAGGCAGTTTCCTCCATCGCTGGTGCAATGGAAGCCTCCTGTTGTTCAACTCTGTGGCTTCTATAATTGCAACTATGTTACCTTGAGCAGAGAGAGGCCCAGCCAGCCTAGTCAGACAGTTTACTCCTGGTGCAACGGAAGCTTTCTGTTTGATCTAGTTCCATTTATGGTTGGCCTCCATCTTGGCTGGGTTAATTTACATACAGCTGCTCTGATTGGCTGGTGGGCATGTCTTAGCTGGTGGGTGTGGCTTAGGCATCCCAGAGAAATGGTCAATTTCAATATTACTGTTTTATTAGAGTAGATATACACACACACTAGAGGCCTGGTGCACAAAAATTTGTGCACTTGGAGGGGGTCCCTCAGCCCAGCCTGTGCCCTCTAGCAATCTGGGACCCCTCGGGGGATGTCCACCTGCTGGCTTATGCCTACTCCCTGGGGGAACAGGCCTAAGCAGGCAGTCAGACATCCCTCTGGCAACCCAGGAGCCCTCAGGAGATGTCTACTTGCCAGCAGAGAGCAGGCCTAACATCCTTAGCACCTGAGGAGGTGGAAGAGGCTCCCACCACCACTGCTGTACTGGCAACTGTCGGCCTGGCTGTGACTGAGCAGAGCTCCCACTGTGGGAGTGCACTGACCACCAAGGTGCAGCTCCTGCATTAAGCGTCTGCCCCCTGGCGGTCATTGTATGTCATAGTGACCAGTCATTCCCAATCGTTCTGCTGTTAGGGTCAATTTGCATGTTACCCTTGTATTATACAGAAGATAGATAGATAGATAGATAGATAGATAGATAGATAGATGATAGAGATAGAGATAGAGATAGAGATAGAGATAGAGATAGAGATAGAGATATATATGGCTAATATGCAAAGTGTCCCCTCAGGAGTTCAACTGGGAGTTCGATCACTCACTGTAACATGTGCTGACCAACAGGGGTAGCACAGAATGAAGGGAGGCCCTGGTCGGCAGCCAGTAGGCACTAGGGACCCTACCTGTGCACAAATTTCATGCACTGGGCCTCTAGTGTGTGTATATGTGTGTGTGTGTGTGTGTGTATATATATATACAAACATACATATATATGTATATGTGTGTATATATATAGAGAGAGAGGATATAGGATATATATGATAGATAAATATAAGATATATATATGGGATAGATAGATATAGGATATATATATATAGGATAGATGGATATAGGATATATATATGATAGATATAGGATATACATATATATATGATAGATACAGGAGATATATATATATAGAGAGATAGAGAGAGAGACAGAGAGAGAGACAGAGAGAGAGACAGAGAGAGAGAGAGAGAGAGAGAGAGAGAGAGAGTTCTTTTGCTTTTCTTGAATTTCTTGCTACATTAGAGTGAGATACAAATATTAACCCTACCTCCTTAAAAGATTTGAAAACTAACTTCCTCCTCTCCCACCCTAGAGTCAAGGAAGAAGGTTTTTCAATTGGTCAAGATTTGACTCAGGTTTTAGGAATCTTCAAAACCTTTTATAAAAGATTCAAAAGATAATAGAGGGTACACAGAAGGAAACAGGAGGGGGAGGGGGAGATTCCCCCCAAATACCAGAGGAAAGGACAAGAATTAAGGGGACAACCAGAGGATTTCTCCAGGTCCCAGGAGGGTGTTCACAGAGGCAGGGAGTTGCAGCCCAGAGAACATCTTTCTGAAGGACCACTGTGGGCGGCACTCTTAGAGGCCCCAGGAGCTCACAGGTCCCGAGTCATGGCCCACTTACCTCCCAGCAGTGACTGGAGGAAGAATGCCCCACCCTGAGCATTGTCTTTACTCAGGGTGAGCCTGCCCTGGCAGCAGAGAGAAGGCCTGACTCCGTGTCCTCTCTTCTTGCCAGGTCAGCAGGAGTGACTGCCACACATGCCTCCAAAGTTCACTGAGACAGCACCTGATAAAGCCACCCTTACATCACCTTCGCACCTGCACTTCAAGATGCCCATACACTTAAAGGGGAAAGCAGCCTGAGAGGTGGGGGTCTCTCACATTTAGGAATGTGGCTGAACTGAAAGGGCTAAAGACCCACTATCAGGGACAGTGCTGAGGACACTTCTGTCATTATAATTATTGGATTGCCATTTGTTCTCTGTCCCCTCACCCACTGATGTGCAGGCATGTAGGGGTGAGGTAAGGCAGTAAGGTGAGGTATGGGCAAGGTGATAGACTTCCCCGCTCCCACCTCTCACTCACATCTGTATATTCCCAGTTCTAGCACATTTGCAGACCCAGAGTAGCGTATTTTAGTTACGCTGTTTTGCTTTTGGGGAATAGGATCACATAAACTAACTCAAATGAAGTGCTACCAGACTCGCAACTGTCTCTAGAGAGAAGCCCTTCTTCCTGTGTCATTAGTTCCAGGTTCAAAACCCCAGGTGGACACATCTGATTGGCTGATGCCTATACAAGCAGGTATATTAGGGTTTCTTTGCATCGCATTAAGACTTCTAGGGACATGACTTTCCCAAGCATAGTAGTAAAGAAGTTCAGAAGGAGAGAGAGAAACAGAATGAAGGAGAAAGAAAGAAAGAAAGAAAGAAAGAAAGAAAGAAAGAAAGAAAGAAAGAAAGAAAGAAAGAAAGAAAGAAAGAAAGAAAGAAAGAAAGAAAGAAAAAGAAAGGAAGAAAGAAAGAGAAGAGAGAGAGGGAGGGAGGGAGGGAGGGAGGAGAGAGAGAGAGAGGAGGGTAAAAGAAAGCCTGAGTGTGCTTTGTGAAAATGGCTCCTACAAAAAAGTGACACATTGAGCTAATGAAAGAAGAAAAGATTGCACCATGCCCCCAAAATCATAACCCAGGGAGCTCTCTCTCCCTCCAGCCCCCAGATCCTTGGTGCAGTACAGGCAGGAAAGCAGGTGACACAGTTGCTCTGCAGCCCTATTCCCCAAGTGACAAACTAGCAGTCCTTGGCTTCCCTCCTGTGTCAGTTGGGATTATGTAGGACTGCATAGATCAGGATAAGTCAAATAGCAGTGACCAGATAGAAGGTCCTCTCCCATTTTAGTGACAGTTTTACTGGTGTCGGCTCCTTTTCACTTGCTGCTCCATCATCCTTAGCACCTTGAGGTCCGGGAGCACCTCTCCTCATGGCCCTTTCCTTTCAATCTTTACATCCACATTTCAGGGGGGCAGGAAGGAGGTGGCCAAGCAGTTCTCATGCTCTCCTCCTCCTTTTAAGAAGGCTTCCTGTTACCCCACACAACAGGAATTTATGTAGCTTATTGGTCAGACTTTAGTCACAGGTGCACACCTAACTGAATGGGGGAAGGGCACTGGGAAATCTAGACATTTAGCTGGGTGAAAAGTCAAAAAGAATGGATGGATGGATGATAGAGTAGTTAATTTTCAGTGCACTTTAATGACCAAATGTCTGTGAAATGCAGCAACACACCTATGGAGAATAATTCATCACTTTCAAAACAGTGTAGCCAGTTGTCTCAGCCAGCTCCCTGAAACAATTAATTCACTACTACCAGATTCACCAATCAGCTACAAGCTGGATTTCTAAGGCTACTGTTTGCCTTCTTCTTCTTTGTCTAGATTCTGTTTTCCCAGAACTGGAGGAGGTGACAGTGTTAAGTCTGACTCTTTGCAACTCAATCAAAAAGGATAAAAAAGAGTTTGTTTTAAAAAGATGAAAACTAAATTAACAAATATGAAACATGTTTATTTCATCTCATTCTCTGCCAGAATGCACACTTGCTGCGGTATAGATAAATGGTTCTCAAATTGTGATCTCAGGGCTCCTGGTGGTCCTGTATTTCCTTGGTGGTCCTGTGGCCAGTTACAAATATTTCTAAATATCAGCCTCAATGTGTGTTTTAAATTTAATTTAGTTTATTTGTTGAATTTAAATCAAAATATAAGAATCAAGATTTTTAAAAAGTATAACCTCAGCAATGATTATTAATTTAAGAAAAGATTTCTCAAGACTGTGTGTGTGTGTGTGTGTGGTAGTGGTAGGGTAGGTGGTCCAGTAGACTTTTGCCCAGTCTTTATGTTTTACAGTTTGAAAAATTGAAAGAATAGAGTCTATCCTCTTTAACATAGGGTGAACCATGGGGTTGTTAAACTAAAATCATCAGTTATAGAGGACTCAGCAGTAGACTTTATGTCACAACTTAGGGTCAGTTACAAGAACCCATGTACAGTCTATGGGATGATAAGTTGATAAAGTCAAAAAAACATTATTTGAAAGTAAGAAAATTCTAGGTTTATATAGGTGTTTTGTGTTTTTCTTATTGTTTTTTTTTTTTTTTTCAGAGAAACACTATTGTTCATGACAGGTTGGTCTACTTATTAATCAGTGTTTGCTTTATGTCATTTCTAATATTTCCCAATTCTATTCTAATTCTGATTAATTTAATTTCATAAGTGGATAGCAGTCCCTGATTGACACATATATTGATGTAAGCTTGGCACATGGTCTTTAAAATTGGCTAATTTTAATTCATTATTTTATTCATTCATGGTGCTTTACTGAGCATCTACTTTGGGCTAGATGTTGTGTTCGGTACTAGAAAATTCACTAGTGGTATCATAGGGGATAAATTCCCATGGATCAATTTACATTACTTAGATAAATAAAAATCCATTTCTAAACCATGGATAGCCAACCTAGGTGGTAGTATTCTGAAAAGCCCTTCCTGACATAGCTTTCCTTGCCTTACTGTTTGGTTTAGACTTGGTTCCCTTAAAATCAGTCACTACATTTTGGATGTGACCTTAGAAAATAGCAATAAAAAGGCAGGAGTAAACTAGGGGTAAGGAAGGAGAAAAAAATCAATGGGATGATGCATTAGTAAATTGGCTGCCAGTATAGGAAAATGGAGTTCTATTCTGTGGAATTCTCTGAAGGATCTTAATGGCTTGCCCATGGGAAACAGTTGGAAAGCATTTATCCGTCAGTTCACATCCCACTATGGTAAAGTGTAGTTCCACAGGTATGAACTTCCCCGCATTTCTGGAGTCTGCATGGATAAGTGCCAGAGGTCCATGAGCATTGCATGCATCCAAGCGTCAGAGAAACCGTAGGTCCGGAAGCAGGAAGTATGCAGCAAGGATTCAGTACAAAGCACTCCAAGTTACACCTGGTGAGGTGCTTAATTTAAACTTCTCTGATTGGAAGTAAACTAGGGAGTCTATTTCGTGTTTGTTGGTTGTTTGAAAGTCTTTTTTGTGAATTACTTGTTTTACTGTAAAGTGCTTACTTTGACCTTACAATTTTCCTCTTAGATTGTTTATCTTTTCTTCTTGACTTATATGAGCTCTTATTATAGTCTGAATATTGATCTCTGTTATAGGATACAGATATTTTCTCCAACTCGGTCTTGCATTTTTATGTGTGTTGAGTACAGAATTCTAAATATGTTATGTAATTAAACCTATAATTTTTTTTAATATAGCTTCTGGGTTTTGTGTTTGGGAGGAAAGCCTTTTCCCCAGATGATTTTTAAAATATTGCTGCATTTTCTGTTACTACTTCTATAATTTATTTTTGACATTTTACACTTATAATCCATCTAGATTTTTAAAGTGAATGATGTGAGCTAGACAATAATCTTTCCCCTGCCCCAATATATTTTTATTAATTTCAGAGAGGAAGAGAGAGGGAGATATAGAAACATCAATGATGAGAATCATTGATTGGCTGACTCCTGCATGCCCAAAACTGGGGATCAAGTCTGCAAACCAGGCGTGTGCCCTGACTTGGAATTGAACTGTGACCTCCTTGTCCATAGGTCAGTACTCAACCTCTCAGCCATGCCAGCAGGGCTAGATGATGAATCTTAATATAGTATCTTCCAAATAAATACCAGTTTTCCCCATAGCATTATTTCTCCAACTGATTCATAATCACTTAATATGTATAAAAAGATTAATTACTGAATCTTGCTCTGTTTCTCTTCCTATACCAGTACTCTCTATTCTAATTAAGCAAGACTCCCATAGTTCTTCTATAACTGCTATTTTTTATTAACTACTAGAGTCCTGGTGCACAAAATTTATGCACTCGGGGGGGGATGGTGGTCCCTCAGCCCAGCCTGTGCCCTCTTGCAGTCCAAAAACCATCTGGGGATGTCTGACTGATGACTTAGGCCTATAGGAAGTGGGCCCAAGCCATCAGTCGGACATCCTAAGCATTTCTGCAGAGGTAGGAGAGGCTCTCACCACCACTGCTGTGCTCTCCAGCCATGAGCCCAGCTTCAGGTTGAGCGGCGGTCCTCCTGTGGGAGCACACTGACCACCAGGGGTCAGCTCTTCCAATGAGCATCTTCCCCCTTGTGGTCAGTGTGCGTCACAGCAACTGGTCATTCAGCCATTTGGTCTATTTGCATATTAGCCTTTTATTATATAGGATTCTTGCAAGTGTTCTCTTCCAGATAAATTTGAGAAACAATTAGTCAAGTTCCATAAAATATCAAATAGAATTTTGAAATTATATACAATTTATAGATTACTTTGGAGTAATTTGACATCTTTATAGTGTTTGCATCCAAGAGCACAGGATGTTCCTCCACTTCTTTGTCCTTTTATGTCCTTGGGAAATATTTGGGATTTCCTTCATGTAGTCTTATACATTTCTCACTCCATTTTTTAAAATATATTTTATTGATTTTTTTACAGAGAGGAAGGGAGAGAGATAGAGAGTCAGAAACATCGATGAGAGGAAACATCAATCAGCTGCCTCCTGCACACCCCCCACTGGGGATGTGCCCGCAACCAAGGTACATGCCCTTGACCGGAATCAAACCCAGGACCCTTCAGTCCACAGGCTGACGCTCTATCCACTGAGCCAAACCAGCCAGGGCTATCACTCCATTTTTTAACAGATTACTTTTGACATCTTGTTTCAAGGTAAAAGACAGAAATGAAGTCATCAGACTGAAAAATTACTTCAGTTTAAATGCCCTAATTTCACTCTAATATTTAAGGTTTGGAAAATGTCTACTTATTTCTTTCTGTCTACTCAAGCAAAGCATTATCTTTCAGTTATGACAGTTTGGAACAACCCATTACATTTAACCTGCTCATTTCCTTTCATCTCTGAGGTTATAGATATAGATATAGATATAGATATAGATATATAGAAATATATATTAAATAAATTAGGGCCCCACAGACAGAAATTTGAGCTTTCCTAACTGTCAACTATGACACAACTTACCAGAGGTTTCTGTGTTCATCATCGACTTTGTTTTATAGATTGAATCCCCCTAAAAAATACGTTGAAGTCCCAAACCCCAGTACCTCAGAATGTGACCTTATTTATAATCCTATATGATAAAAACCTAATATGCTAAGTGTCTGGTTGTCTGATCATCCATTCAACTAATCAAAGCATAATATGCTAATTATATGCTAAGAATGCTCAACCACTCACTATGATGTGCACTGACCACCAGGGGGCAGATGCTTCAACCAGTAGGTTAGCTTGCTGCTGGGGTCTGGCCAATCAGGACTGAGTGAGATGGGCTGGACACACCCTGGAGCCTTCATGCGGTCTCTCCCTAGCTGGCCAATCTTCTACGTCCTTCCC
>PVJC01016135.1:0-34102 GCA_004026665.1 Murina feae
TAGGTAACCTTCTTAGTATGACATGATTTTTATCTATCATACACACATATATATACATAAGTCAACCTCCTCACTTACCCTCTGGAGCCTATAAATATATATTTTATACATGACTTTTCTTCTTTTATTTTACTCCAAGAATTTTGAGTATTACTTTTCAATAGAAGTAGACAAATCTGAACTACTCTCCAGTATCATCTGGAGGTACAGCTAAAGAGGTTAAAACAAACAGGTGTGAACAAAGCCTTAGAAATACACTGAAAATTAAAGATAAGAAAGGTCCTCTTTGATAGTCTATTACATCAGGGTTTCTCAACCTTATGCTGTTGACATCTGGGGCCAGATAGTACTTTGTTGTCAGAAGCTGTCTTGTGCATTGTAGAAAGTTTAGAAGCATCTTTGTCCTCTACCCACTAGATGCCAGTAGACAACCAAAAATGTCTCCAGATATTGCCAAATGCTGGGGATGGGGGACGGGGTCGGGGTGGGGGGAGGAACACACAAAATGCTCCCAGTTGAAAGCCACTGTGTTATACTGTGTGTGTAGTCCTTGGTTGACCTTTTCCTGCTGTGAATTTGTGATCCAGGATTATTTGTATTTATCCCAAAGTTCTTTTCAGTTTTTGGTCTTTGACCAAGGCTTGACTTTTATCTCTCTGAGAAGTTATGCAGGGATAAAAATGTCAAGGCACCTCTTCGTACTCCTTACATCCCACTTCTGACTTAGAATCTCTCCATGCAGTCAGAGCCTTCAGCAAGCTGAAATACTAGAACTGTCAGAAAACTAACCCTGGCAGGTGCATTATGACCACAGAATCTTTTTTTAAATATATACATACTAGGAACCTGGTGCACAAAAATTTGTGCACTCGGGAGGTCCCTCAGCCTGGCCTGTGCCCTCTCGCAGTCTGGGACCCCTCTGGGGATGTCCACTGCTGGCATGCCTGGCCAGCCTGGGTGAGGGGCTGATGGCTGTTTGCAGGCTGGCCAAGCCCCTCAGTGTGGACCCTCACTCCATTGGGGTGTGGCCAGCCTGGGTGATGGGTTGAGGGCCATTTTCAGGCCGCCCACAGCCCCTTCAGGTTTTGGGTCCCTACTAGGGTGCCTGGGCAGCCTGGGTGAGGAGCTGAGGGGCGTTTTCAGGCCACCCACATTCCCTTCAGGTTTCAGGTCCCTACTGGGGTGCCTGGGCAGCCTCGGTGAGGAACTGAGGGGTGTTTTCAGGCTGCCCACAGTCCCTTCAGGTTTTGGGTCCCTACAGGGGTACCTGGGCAGCTTGGGTGAGAGGCTGATGGCTATTTTCAGGCTGGCCAAGCCCTCCAGTGGGGACCTTCACCCCACTGGTGTGGCCAGCCTAGGTGATGGGCTGAGGGCTGTTTTCAGGCTTTCAGGCTTCCCACAGCTGCCATTGACCCAACATCCCAGCAAGGCTGGCTGGAATCAGGTTTCTGGGATTTATTTACCTTCTATAATTGATACACTGTTCCTTTAAGCCGAGGCCTGGGCAGGTAATGAAGCCTCCTGTTGGCTTCAGCTCCGTGGCTTCTATAATTGAAAGAATGTTGCTGTGAGCAGAGAGAGGCCCAGCCAGCCTAGGCAGGCAGTTTCCTCCATCGCTGATGCAATGGAAGCCTCCTGTTGGCTTCAGCTTCATGGCTTCTATAATTGCAACAATGTTGCCTGAGCCGGGAGAAGCCCAGCCGGCCTAGGCAGACAGTTTACTCCTGGTTCACGGAAGCCTGCTATTTACTCCAGCTCCGTGACTGCCAGCCTCCATCTTGGCTGGGTTAATTTGAATACAGCTGCTCTGATTGGCTGGTGGGCATGGCTTAGGCATCCCATAGAAATGGCCAATTTGAATATTACTCTTTTATTAGATTAGATTTTTTTTATTGATGTCAGAGAAGAAGAGAGGAGAGAGAGAGAAACATCAATGATAAGAGAGAACCATAGATTGGCTGCCTCCTGCATGTCCCCCTCTGGGAATTGAGTCTACAACCTTGTGCCCTTGACTGGAATCGAACCTGAGACCCTTCAGTCCCCAGGCAGATGCTCTTTCCACTGAGCCAAACCAGCTGGGGTGTCCACAGAATCTTGAAGAATGAGGAGGAGTTGAGTATGAAAGGTCTCAACTAATAGATGATTAGGACTAAAAAGTAATTTGTGAAATTTGAGTGAATTCATTATTTTTCTAATGACAAAGGCAAGCATTATTTTAGGCAAAGAGTACATTTACCAAACTTTTGCTCCAAGAAGTGGTTCAAGTTGAAAACATCCATTAATTTTAAGAATTCTTTACCAAACATAAGACCAACTTCAAGACGAAGAGGGTGTTATGAATATTTGGAGGGACTATCTTTCAACTTTTTAACATAACAGACAAACAAATGCAAACCAAATAACACAGTGAGATACCAGTTCACACTCACTAGGATGACTAGAATAAAAAAAAAACAACCTGAAAATAACAAGTGTTGACAAGAATGTGGAGAAATTGAAACCTTCAGGTATTGCTGGATGGTACAGTCACTATGACAAAGCCTGGCAGTTCTTCAAAAAAATTAAACATAGAGTTACCCTGTCACTCAGCAATTCCGTTCTTAGGTACCCAAGACAACCGAAAATATATGGCTACAAAAACACTTGTACACAAATGTTCATAAAAGCATTATTCATAGCAGCCGAAAAGTGTAAACAGCCCAAATATCTATAACAGATAAATGGATAAACAAAATATTGTCTATCCTTATAATGAAATTATTTAGAAATAAAAAGGGCCCTGACTGGTTTGGCTCAGTGGATAGAAAGTCGGCCTGCGGACTCAGGGGCCCGCGTTTGATTCCAGTCAAGGGCATATACCTTGGTTTTGGGCACATCCCCAGTGGAAGGTGTGCAGGAGGCAGCTAATCGATGTTTCTCTCTCATCGATGTTTCTAACTCCCTACCTGTCTCCCTTCCTCTCTGTAGAAAATCAATAAAATATTTTTTTAAAAAAGGAACGCATTGTATAACATGGGTGAACCTTGAAAGTATTATGCTAAGCCTGACACAAAAGGCCTTATATTGTATGATTTCATTAACATAAAATGGACACAATAAGCATATCCATAGAAACAAAGTAGATGAGTGGTTACCATGACACAATGCCACAGACTGGGTGGCTTAAACAACAGAAATTATTTTCTTATAGTTCTGGAGACGGGAAGTCTGAGATCAGGATGCCAGCATGATCAGTTTTGGAGGCAAACTCTCTCTCTGGCTTATAGATGGGCACCTTCTCACTGTGTCACTACATGGCAGGGGGAGAGAGAGAGAGAGAGAGAGAGAGAGAGAGCGAGAGCACGCACTCTGGTACCTGTATAAGTGTACCAATTCCATCATGAGGGCCCCTCCCACTGGGTTTAGGGTTTGAAGATATAAATTGGAAATGAGGGGAGAGACACAAACATTTAACTAATAATAGTTACTAATCAGTTGACTTTGAGTTAATTTAAATCAAATGGGTCTGACCTAATCCCATGAGTCCTTAGAATCTGGCTTTAAGACAGAGAAGAGAGAAATTTGAAGCAAGATTGATTGTGTGCATAAGAAATTCTCTGTTGCTAGCCTTCAAAAGTTGGAGGCTAGGGCCATGTGGCAAGGAATATGGGCAGCCTCTATGAATGAGACCAGCTCCCAGCTGACAGTTAGCAAGAGAATGGGGATCTCAGTCCTACAATCTCATGAAAGTGAATTTGGCCAATAACCTAACTGACCTTGGGAGCAGATTCTTTTCCAGAGCCTTCAAGTGATAACTCAGCCCAGATATCCTTTAACTTCATTTTTGAGTCCCTGAGCAGAGGACCCAACAGCACCATTCCTGAACTTCTGTCCTACAGAACTATGAGCTGAAAATGGGTGTCATGATAAGCCATTTAGTTGGTGGTGTGCATTTTACTGTAGAAAATTAATACAATCACCAAAGGAGTGAGTGTAAATGAAGACAGGGGATTCCCAAGGGTTGAACCCTGGGGCATCCTAATCTTTAAAGGTAGCAAAAAGAGGAGAAACCAGGAAAAAGAAGATAGGAAAGAGTGAACAGGGAGGTAGGAGTAAAGTCAAGGGTGAATGGAATCCTGGAGGCCAATTGAAGAAGAAGCTTCTAGGAGAAGAAAACATTCATCTATTACAAAAATTGATGAGAAGTCAGGATGTTGGCATTTTATATACCGTATTTTGAAAATACGTCCCACTTTTGGTGGGACAGTCCCGATTTTTAACAATTTGTCCTGTGTCCTGCGGCGTTTTAAAAAAGTCCCGATTTTTGGAAAGAATGCATGACAAGCTAGGGAACGGCGGGAGAACGGGAAGGGAAGATACGGTTTTTGGCGGCCAAGCGGTCAATGATGTCCCGCTTTACCAATGTTAAAATCTGGTCACCTTGGTATTTTCTGGCGTATAAAATGACTGGGCATATAGAACGACCTCCAACTTTTGAGAAGATTTTCCTGGGTTAAAAAGTCCGGACGGAGACCGTATGTGGCACAAAAAGGAGCTGACCAGAAACACTTGCAGTCTCTGTCTGGCTCCATTGACGACCCCCGACTTTTGAGAAGATTTTCTTGGGTTAAAAAGTCGTCTTATGTGCCAGAAAATATGGTAGATAAAGAAACAAAAACTCTAAGAGGGCAAGTGACTTGTTCAAGGTAACATTAATGGAAATTTGCAGAACCCCATCTTCTGGCCTCTAGTTTTACTTTTTCATTCACACCATCTTGTCTTCACCAATACAGTTATTTACAAAATTGAATTGAGAGAAAAAATATTTTTACTTTTGTTTGTTTATTTACTTGACCAAGACAAATTCCTAAAAGTTTATAAAATATGGCAACTATTTGATTACTAGGAGCCAAGTGCACAAATTCATGCACCTTGAAAGGAATTGTGGGCCACGAGGCTGTGGTGGGCACAGGGGTGGGTCTTGGCCCATCCTCTGTGCCCCTCCACCCAGCACTCCCACCACAGCCCTCCCCCACACCCCACACCCCCAGTCTGTGGCTGCTGGAAGCTCCTCTCCCGCTGTCACTTGCACCCACTGACGGTGCTGCACAATTGGGCCGACGCTGGGCACCAGCAGTGGGTGTGAGTGGCGGCTCCGGCAGCAAGTGTGAGCACCCAGTGGAACCAGGGTGTGTGGAAGCAAAGAATTTTCAGTAACCACCAGAAGCTTGTCCCAATGACAATGACGGGCACCCCACCTTGGTCTAGCACCCCCACTCACCTGCTCCATCATCCCACCACAGGTGGCCAACGCCCATGTTCTGTGCTCTGCCACTTGCTGCCAACGCCTGCCATGTTCCCTGAGCGCCCCCTGGTGGTCAGTGCAGGTCATTAGTGACTGGTTGTTCAGTTGTTCCACCATCCAGTCTATTTGCATATTAGCCTTTCATTATATAGGACGGGTCTACTGGACACTTCTTTCTTAGGTCTGAACAATCTCTTTCAATCAATGCTGGGTGTGCACCAAAGTCATCAGGAAAACATTTTAGAAGCGGATGCCTAAGCTCTAGTCCTAGGAAATTCTACCTAAGTAGATCTTCATAGTGGTTTGAGTGCCTATAGGTTCAAAAACTCACCTTGATCCTGATGCTCTGCTATGGTTGAGAAGTACTTAGAACATTTCTTGTAACTTCGGTTCAGGGAGAGAAGAGCAGTATCTGATGGAAGAAGCTCCCTATTTAGTTCTTGATTTTTGTCTTCAAGAATGAGTGACTCTTGGATTTTATAAAATATAGAGGGGAGGAGGAACTAATTGTTGTTATGGGGGAACATCCCAAGCCCCCTTTATAAGGATTTGTATCTCACTGTTCAGTGAAGTGTTGGAGAAGTGTTCTCAGTATTATAAAGTGACAAAATAACTTTTGAAGTCCTTTGAAAGAAACAAATTAGATGTCCACCAATCTTCTTTTCTTTGTCTTGCCACACCAGTAAATTAAATTTCCCAACATTCCTTGTAATCAGGTTGGCATGTTTGCCAGGGGAATATGGGCTAAAGTAATGCCCATTGTTCTCAGACATGGTCATAAAACCCTGCAAAAGCCATGGGCTGTCTTTGATTGTCCATCATCTGAATGCAGAGAATCCAGAAGGCCCTTACTTGATGGCCTGGGAACTAGATGAAAGAAGTCTGAGTCTTGGGTCACTACTGAGAGAAAAGCCACATGTCCTGCCTTGGATTGTGATATGTATGAACAAGAAACTATTGTATTGTGCCACTGCAATTCTGGGGTTGTTTGTTAAGGCAGCGCACATTAATCACCCCAACTTATACAGGTTCTTCTTGAGTTGTGTATTCAATGATCTCCTTTCTTCAGCTCCTTATACTTGGTATGGCACAAATCAGGTCGGTGGGAATGACAAACCATACACACTTGGAGGTTCAGAAAAGGACTGTTTATTCCAATACTGCTGCTAGTATGGGAGAGCAGCAGGTCATCCACAAAAACCTGCTCTGCCACCCCCATAAGCCAGCTGCTTACATAGGGTAGGACAAAGATTACACAGGGAAATTGGATTATAGGCACGGGGAAGTAGGAGGCTGAGTGGGACTCCATTGTTTGGTCAATAAGGGTGTTAATCTTTCCATGAGAATGGACCACATTCCAAGGTTGGCTTCCAGGACCTGAGGGTGTTCAATTCCCAGCCCGTAAGAATGTCCTTTCTTTAATCAACACAAGGCAATCACGGTTAACAGAGCATGATCAATATTTCCCACAACTATAGCCAGTCCCCAATACTCCTTTCTTGCCCCTAACATATCTACAGACAGGAAAGAAAAGATATGAGTCCAGAGGATTTTTGATTAAAGTCCTTAAGTATTAAGATTTAGGCTTCATTGAAGTAGATCTGGCATTTAGATTTAAATTGACTGAGGAGATCATAGTGAGACTACATACACATACTAAGATCAGAAGAGAAGAGAAAGCTGAGAATGATTAAAGCTAGAAGTGTTTCCAATTGTTTGTAGGTCCACAAGGGCTAGAAGATGCTCCAACACAAAATAGAGTAAATTATTCCAAATATGCATTGGGCCAGGGTCCGAGCCAGGCACTGAGGGAAGGGGAGGGTACTGAAATGATATACCACCGTAAGTAAGACATCTCTGTTTTTCACACAGTCGTGTCATACAGACACATACAGTTACTAAATTCAATTAAGCCAGGAAGTGCCTAACAGAGCAAAAACAAGAACAACAAAAATACAGTGACAAATAAAAGAGAAAGTAAAATTTTGATGCAAGTGGCATCAAAAGTTGGGAGGATATGAGATCTAGAAGATGAGTTTTGAACAGATGTTTGAAAGATGTATAGGACTCTGGAGGGAGGACAAAGGTGGAGAACTACAAGACAATTGCTCGAAAGAGGGTCATTTGGTGAGACCTGTGTGTGGTGGGGGTAGGAACGGCCGCCGGGAAGAGGTCAGTGGGGGAAAAAAAGGAAACATATGTAATACTTTAAACAATAAAGAATTTAAATTAAAAAAATAATTTAAAGAAAGAGTAAAGATATAAGATTGAAAAGATGACAGGAAAAGGGGGGCTACTGTTTGCCTTTTCTTCTCTCCCATTCCCCCTCCCCCAACAAGCAATTATTTAAAGCCCTGCAGAAGTATAGTTTCAAATCCTATGGTGTGGTTATGGACCTTCCAGAAATCCCTAGCAGCAAGACTGCCTGGCAAGCTGTGAATTCCGAGAGGAGATGGACATATTTTATCAAAGGCTGAGATGAAAGGCAGGGCTGCAAGCATCACAAGGCTTTCCCAAATTTGGCTGCACCTGCAAAGCACTGGGAAGTCTTTCCAATTATGAAAAGTAAAAAGACCACTGGTTAAGGCAGGGCTGGTGTAGTCACATTTTCTTTCAGATAACATTGTCTCTTAATACAAAGAAGCCCACTTGGAATGTTTTCTTTTAAGGATGAGGATGTTTTACATAAAGTCTGTTGAGGTGGTCAGTAGTGCAGTTCATCAAATAGTTCTTGCCCTCCAGCTTCTGGGCGTGGGGTAGGATTGTACTCCTATGTCCCCCTTGAGTTTTGGTTTGTCTATGAGACTTACTTTGGCCAAAGAAATGTGAGAAGGGATTTGTACTTTTTAGAGAGAAACTTTAAGAGCCAGCGTGTGAGTATGCTGTATCCGCTGCTGAGGCAGTCAGAGAAACTTAAGTCATGATGGAATGATGAACACAGTCCCTCTGATAACCCATGTTGCAGTGAAAAAAAATGGTGGTTGTGTTAAGCCGCTGAGATTAAGGGTTTATGTTATTTCAGCTTACTCTTGCTGATACTGACTGATAAATCTATATTGTCAGTTATGTAGATATATAATGGACATTATAATGGTTTCCCTTCCGAAACTGTTATAGTACTATCAGAAGATGATTGAAGCATTTTTGAAGACTGGAAAATGTCTTAGTCCATTTGGGCTGCTATAACAAAGTGCCATAGACTGGGTGGCTTATAAACATAAATTCATTTCTGACAGTTCTGAAGGCTGGGAAATTCAAGATCAAGGCACCAACAAATTCAGTATCTGGAGAGGGCCTGCTTCCTTATTCTCAGATGGCCGTCTTCTTACTGTCTCCTCACATGGTGATGGAGGGCCAAGGGAGCTGTCTGGAGTCTCTTTAATAGGGGCACTAATCCCATTTATGAAGGCTCCACCCTCATGACTTAATAATCTCCCAAAGACCCCAACTCCCAATACCAACACACTGGGCTTTAGGCTTTAACATTTGAATTGAGGGCAGGTGACAAAAACATTCAGTTTGTTGCAGAGGATATTGAATGAATTCCTAGCTCTCTGATAACACTTGATAAGAGGTTGGAGAGAAGTAGAATGAGGAAGTGAAAATGGTAAAGAGCATCCAATAGGACAGCAGAAAAACCTGGTGGGTGTGGTGCCTTGGCAGCCAAGTAGTTGTCAGTAGGAGGGAGTATCAAGCAAATGCTATAGATTAAGGTAGCTAAGAACTGATTATTCAATTTAGGAAGTCATTGGTGACCTGTATCAGAGTAGGTTTTGGTGGAGTGGTGTTTAGGGAGGAAACAACCATTTTCTTGAGGGAATTTAAGAGAGGAAAAGAAACAGGCAATTAGAAATAGAGAATATAGATATCTTTTTGTTATTTAATGAATTCAGTGTAAACAGCAGTAGAGAAATGGAATGGTAGCTGGAATGGGAAATGAGGTCATGAGAGCCTTTTTTAAAAAAAGAAAGAATAGCATGTTTTAAATGCTGACAATAATTATTTACTAAAGAAGAAAAAATTTATATTGCAGGAAAAAAGAGGAGAGATTTTTCTTGAGCCATATCCTTAAGTAGATCACATGCTTAATTAGTTATCTCTTGCTGCATAACCATTCACCCCAAAAATTCATGACTGGAAACAACAAACATGATTTCTTTGGGTTAGAAATCCAGAGGTGCCTTGTTGAGGTCCTCTGACTCTCTCCGGAAAAGCTACCATCAAAGTATGAGCCAGGGCTGCCATCATCTCAAGGCTCAGCTGGGTGAAGATCCACTTCGACCACACTCACTCTCCTGGTGGCAGGTGGCAGGCCATCGCTGGCCTTTGGCTGGAGGAATCAGTTGCTTGCCATGGGAATCTATCCATGGAGCAGCTCACAAAGCAGCTGCTGGCTTCCCTGGGAGCAAGAGCTGAGAGAGAAAGAAGGAGGTCATGAAGTGCCACCCTATCATCTTGCCATTCTATATGTTATATGTGAATTGCTAGGTCCAGCCTACCCTCGAAGGGAGAATACTGATATCTTTTGTTATTCAATGAGTTAGTGTGAATGGGAGCAGAGGAATGAAACTGTAGGAGAGGAAACTCCAGGTGGGGGGCAAAGGAAACTGAAGAAAACTGTGGGGATCTTTAGGGACCATCATAGAGGTTGCCTGCCAGAGAAGAGATGGGATCTAGTGCCCATGCAGAGGGACTGGCCCTGGCTGGGAGCCTTGTGGGGCTGCAGTCACAGGAGAGAAGGCAGTGTTTGTGGGCACACAGAAGCCAGAAGTGAGTAGGTAGGTAGCTATGGGGGTGGAGGTATTTGCTCATTACCACTGAGTATGTTGGAGACTGAGATACCATGAGAAGCAGGACTCATCTTTCTCTGTTCCTCTGTCCTCTCCTTCAGCACAGCCAGCACAAGGCAGCTCTCTACCCTTACCAATCCTTAACCATGAAGCATGTAAGCGTCACACCAGGTTTACTGACACTTGCACTGACCTGGGCTCAGCAAAATGTCAGAAGACCTCCATGAAACTAAGGAGAGAAGACAAGGTGAGGCCTCATGTGAGGAATCTGCTCACCGGTTGGGTTTTCATTCATGGGTTTCACTTCTCAAAAATCATATTAAGCCAGAAGCTTTTGTCACGGAACAGTCTTAGCTCTAGGGGTAAGGTTATTTGATGGTTTGTTTTGTTGAAGCAGAAAAGTGAGAAAAACTTTTTTCCTTCACTAACAGCATTCCCCAGACCCATCTGCTGGCAGTCATGATAGAGTGGGTTTCAACTTGGAGAGTGGCTGATACCAGAAACAGCAAATTATCAAGGGACTTCTGTTTTGATTTGCAAGGATGTCTGAGGAATCCTACTGTTGCTCAGACCGTGGAAGTTCCTTCCTTTGGTCTATAGTGACTCAGTGGCTGAGCACTGACCTAAGAACCAGGAGGTCACGATTCAATTCCTGGGCAGGGCATGTGCCTGGGCTGTGGGCTAGATCCCCAGTGTGGGGCGTGCAGGAGGCAGCTGCTCAAGGATTCTCTCTCATCATTGATGTTTCCATATCTCTCTCCCTCTACCTTCCTCTCTGAAATCCTATATGATAAAAGGCTAATATGCAAATTGTCCCCTTGACTGGGAGTTTGGACGTTTGACCAGGTGGTGGGACCAGCCAGCAGACCGCCCTCGGCCCCTCTCCCAGCCTGGCCTGCCCCTCATCACCACCCCCACCCCAATCGGGGTTGGGGCCGGCTAGCCAACCTCCCATGTCCCCTTCCCCTGGCTGGCCAGGCTGCAGTTGGCCCCCTCCATCAGGGCAGACCAACAGGATCCTACCCGTGCATGAACTCGTGTACTGGGCCTCTAGTTATATATGTATTAAAAAGAAAAAAAGATCACAGCTCCAAGGGGTGAGTTCTGCTTGAGTTTGGAGCCCATCCTGACCATTGATTGAAACGAAGCTGACTATTGCTTACATTCCAGGTGGGGGGCAAAGATAGCAGCCCGGGGTGCCACATGGGGCTGCGCCATAAGGGGCTCTGGCTTTCCCCAGCTGTGGGAGGGGGGGGGGTTCTGAGGCTTGAGGAAAGCCTTAGGCCCCAGGAGGCCTGGGTCCGGGCTAGTCCCCAAGAGCCTGAGCCAGAGCAGCCAAGCCTCTGCCTCCTTCCGAGCCGGGCAGCCCTGCGGCCCACGTGTGGGAGAGGAGGAGACAGAGCCGTGGGCGAGGCGGGTGGGGAGGCTGCCGAGGCCAACGCGGGCGCTCAGCTTTGCCGCTTTTCACAGCTTCCATAGACGAAGACGCCCCGGCTCCAGGGAGACAGAGGCCCAAGGGCAACTTTTCGGAGCAGGCGGGGGCGGGGGCTTTGGAAAGGGGACGGATGGGTAATTATTACCTGCGGCTGCCCATCCGCCCGCAGATTTCAGAAAACAAACGCCTTCGGTGAGCCAGGTCCCCTCTCTGGAATCCACAGCTGGGTGTGCGCGCCCCGCCCCGCCCCCCTCCGGTAGGTCACCACCTCCGGGCGGCCGCACCGGAGGGCGCGTGCAGGGCCCCTAATTTTGCACAAGAGACTCCTGTCGGGTAACGCTCGCCCAAAGCTTAGAGGTGAGGAGAGCCCTCAGGTCTCCATCTCTGCAACAGAAGTCGAGGCAGGTTTCTAGAAGGAAAGGAAACGGCACCCCAAGACCCGCGGGAGCCGGCGTGCGCGGATCTGTGCGCTCGGGCGCCGGGGGTGAAGGGTGGGGTGCGGTTGCGGGGGCGCGGGGCGCGTTCGGTGCTGACTTCTGCCGACCCCGTGTCCCTCGCCGGTGTCTGGGAATGCGAGGCTCGTCCGTTCCGGCGCCCGAACCCCGGAGAGGCGAGAGGGAGCGGGTGCGAGCTGCTGCCGCGGGCTCGTGGTTATTCGCGCGGCCCGAGACAGCCGTCGGAATACAGACGAACCAGCCGCTCTGACTCCTCCTCACGTCCAGGTTTGCAGGAGAAACCCAGGTCCCTGCCGAGGAAGAACCGCCTCTCGGGCTCTCAAAGGGCGAGGAGAGCGCGGTCTGGGGCAAAGCCGGGGGCGCCAGGGCAGGCAGCCCCGAGGGCGGCTGCGGCGGCCGAAGGGGGGGGGGGGCACGCGAGCAGCTGAGACCTGACTCACGCCCCGCCCGCCCCCGAGCTGTCGCCTCACCCTTGGAGCTGGGAACGCGCCCCGGGTTGCCTCCCGGATCTGCCTGGAGCAGGTTTCCAGGGAAAGAAAAAGAACTTTTAGCTTCACAGTCCCTCCCTGGCACCGGCCCCTCTTCCAAAGATCTATCATAAGTGTGATTTAATGTTTCTTGAACAGGTCTCCACGAATCATCTAAGTTTCAGGCTGCACAGCTTGTTTTCCACGGTGGGTGTTAAATTCAGGGTGGGTGGGGGGCTGAGGGGGGCTGTCCCCAGTGCCAGAGACTCCTCTTTCTAATTTAGCTGCGGACCCCAGAGGGAGGCGTCGCCAGGGTTGGCAGGGAGCCTTTCGGGACCCTCCCTAGCTCCCAAATCCTCCAGTTCCACGCGGAGCCTCCCGAAGCCCGCGTGATCACCGCCTCCCACACCCCTCGCTCCTCAACCCGGACAGCCTCTTCTCTCGGGCAGAGCGGAAGGGGCTTTGCCGAGGAGTCCGGGTGGGGGGAAATCTGGTGGGCTGGCTCCTCAACCTCCTCCAGCTCCTCTATCCCTCCCCTGCCCTTCCCCAGGTGTTGAACCTTAAGGCAAGAGTGAATTGTCTGTTGTGCTGAGGTTCTATTCTTTTTCTGGTCCTGGTTTTCTTTTTCTTTTATCCTCCCTCCATTCCGTCCCGCTCAGCACCGGCTATTCTATGCTTCCCCGAGGAGGTTCTCCATCTCCTCTCCCTGGCTCTCCTGCCTCCTCTTGCCCCTGCTCACCAAGTCGGTCTGTGTAGCACAGTGAAACCGTCTAGGCCCTCACCCCGACCATTTAGTGCAAAACACCCTTCTAAAGCTTCTGCTCAGCTGGGAGGGGGCTAGGGAGAGAGAGTGCCTAAACGTTTGTTGGGCAGAACGCACATGTTTGGCGCTTTCCTAATCCCACACAATTTCCCCCAATTCCTGATGCCTGAGTGGGTGACGTCCAGTTTGTCAGAATCACAGGGATGTTCCCCAAGTCCCACACGTAACGATAATGAAATGAGGTCCACTCCTAGTGGTGTGTATGGGTGTGAGTGTGTGTGTGTGTGTGTGTCCATGTATCCATGCACATGCGCAGGAGAATTTGGACAAGAAATACCGGTAAAGCAAATGAGGAAGAGGCTAAAGGGTCCCCTGAACTCAGTGGCGATGCCTGTGGGGACTCTAGGAGGTCAAGCTGGGCTCCTTGCAGAGGTCACGATGGTGACATTCCGGAAAGTTTGCCTCCGGACCCTTTCCACCACTCACACACCAGAGTCCCTTCTCTCCTTTCCTGACCTAATGAAAAGGTGGCCCCCTTGGAGCCAGCTGATCTGAAAAGTCTCACTTCGTCTCTGTTATCCTAGGCTGCACCTCTCCTTTCAGGATTACAAGCTTTCTGCGAATGGCTAATTACCTTGGGCCGATCCCGAAATAAAATGGTGGGGGTTGGATGGTTAGGGAGGAGGGTTCCCAAGTGAAATTGTCAACCCAGTAATATCACTCTGTGAAGAGAGTCTGAAGACGTTCTTGTAATTTCCCTTAAGAAATCTGGTTCCACTGGTCGATCTCTGTAGGAGAATTCTTTGCCTAGAGGCTCAAAATAAGTAATAGGCCATGTGTCTTCAACTCCTCAGTTAATATGATAACTATATTCAAGGAGAGCAACGGGGTATTTACAATTAGAACCTAAACTGCTGTTTGTCAAAAAGTCCCTAAATAACCCCTCCCACAATCAAGTGAGGAGCCCAAAGGAGGTAGAAATCAGGTGGAGACATCTTCAAAAGGAATTAAAAAACCAAAGCCATTTTTATTTCCTCCAGTCAAGTGTGAATGATGGGGCAGCTTTGGGAAGGATGATGGAGTTTACCTGACAAAGCCTGCAGTGAGGGGCTGGATGGAGACCGGTGTGTGTGTGTGTGTGTGTGTGGTGGAGGGGGAGGGTAGTGAGGGGAGGAGGTCACCAAAGCAAAGGCATTGAGCTCTTTGCCCTTTGGGTACTATTTCCCTGCTCTGCACTGAGGCGGTCTCCAAAGGCTCAAAGGCCACCTTGAACCTGGAAACCCAATCCAACAGGTCACGCCTATCCACACCCATCACCCCAAATCGCTGTGAGTTTCGTCTCCTCAAAGTGACTCGCAACGAGTTTTTTTCACAAGTCCCTCAGGTTCGTCAATTTTTTGGAATTTGCATGTTTTAAAGGAAGCTGAAACCCTGAAGTCTTGGGTTACACCTTAAAATCTGCAACATTTCTGCATGGCTCCAATCACTTGGTAAGATTCAATTGCTTCTTTGAAAAAGAAAGAACGAAAGAAAACCTTGCTTTGAGAGTTTGGGATTGCCCCACCTCCCTTTTGTTACAATAATTCAAAAGAAGTTGTCACTGCTACTCAAAATTCAGTTTCCTGCGGGCCGTCTGGAGGTCTGAGAATTGGGCTCAGTGCCCTCCGAGGCCCCTCGCACTCGTAGAGACATTAGCTGGGCCGGCTATACTTTACATTATTCACGTAGGTTAGGGGCAGCACTAAAAACTGGAAAGTTCGACGACTGGGTGGCCAGCATCCTGTTGGCCAGGCCTGGTGGTCAACCATGGAAAACAAACCAACTGATAGTGCTGGCTGCAAAGGTCCTTGGGGACGCCCGCCTCCAGGACAGCACCGGGACCCGGAGGACGGCCCAGCTCTTGGGTTAGTGCCTGGCTTCTACAGGCAATTCAGCCCGTGGGGTTCAGTGAAAGACTTACAGCCTTGAGGGACAGGGGGTGGGGGCCAAGAGAAGAAACCCAAGAGAAAGAGACAAGCTTTAAGGGTATTCTGATTCTTTAAGTGGATAAGGTATTTCTACACAGTCAGGCCGAGCTCCTCACAAGCTCTGGTTTTAGGATGGATTAGGGGTAAAGACAGAGATGGCACGGGGAGAGTAGTGGTTGCTCCTAACTTGTTTGTTCTTCACATATTTTCATGTGGCCCAGGTAAGGTGTAGGCAAAACCCAAAGAAAGGTGGTGGTGACCTTCCCGCAGGGATTGCTCCCCTGGATGAGGAGTTGGGGGGCATCGAAAAACAAAAGCTAGTCTTGGTATTCCCCCTCCTCCACAGATGGAGGGGTTCCCCCATTAAATTTTCTTTCATTCATTCATTCATTCATTCATTCATTCATTCGTTCATTCATTCCACAACTATTCAGCACCTGGCATGTACCAGACATTGTACTGGACTCTCAAAAATGCAGCGTAAATGGAAATCAGGCTTCAAACCCTGAGCCTAGGATTGGCTCCCTGGCCTGTTTTAAGATCAGCATGCCTCTTGGAATTGCCAGCCTCGCTGCTCCACAGATTCCAACGCTGGGTGAGGGACCCAAGAAAAACTAACTTCTGCATAACTTTTACTTCTCCTTTCCGTTTTTCTTTTTTTCAAGTGGCAAAGGACCATTAATTAGAGGAAGAATTACTGCTACCCTACATTATCCCAACCTGTTCAGTTTCTATCTGCCGCAGACAATGCTAATAACGGCAATTATTGCTTCTATAAACATCCCGAGGCGGCACTCTGCTCCCGCAGTGTGTGTTTCAAGAATATATATAAAAAGTTCCCTGCTCATTTGCATAGCTTCATCTTTACCTTTTCCCATTCAGCCCTTGCAAACAGCATATCTATTCAAAGCCCTTGCAAAAAGCATATCTATTCAAAGGGCATTTAGTCCATTTCTTTCTTGGCCGGTAACCCTATTCATCAATTGTTCTGCCTTGTAGATCGCATTCTAATGCTAATCTAGCGTGTTAAATATCTTTTTGTTCCCCTTTCACCGTTTTGTCATTCAGTTTATCCAGTTTTGGTCACCCATTTTATTTATTTATGCGCCTGCTCCTATTCAGGGGCTCATGTATTTTTTATTATGTTGTTTCACTGTCACGCAGTGTCAACTTAGTCTATTCAATGGGGGCTACTTGAAGGCCGGAGGGACAAAGCGTGTACACATTGCACCGCTATTCATTCCGGCCAGCTGGATCGGCTGAAAAAAAAACCTTGTGAAAAGAATCGCCTCACAATGGACACAGAAGAAGTGCACAATGCTAACAGTTTTCCAAATACCACTGATTGGTTTCTTCACAATGAGGAGAAAGCCGCCGCTTTTTCTTAGCTCCACTTCAACAAACAACACTCTCACAAAACCTCCCAACCCTGCGTTTTGTTCCCGGACAAAACCTCCTCGACTGTCTAAACGCTCCCACTGAAGGACAAAAAAAAAAAAAAGATTTTTAAAAAAAGCTCTTTTCACTATGCCCCCTCCCCATTTTTCCCCCCTGCAAGAGAATAAAAAGAAATGGGTGGGGGTTGTCAGTGAATTAATAATATCAGTCTTTTAAAAGAAGAGGGCTGACCTTTGAGATGCACTGGGCTGAGGGAGAAAGGACGCGGGAGAGATTAATAAAGTTTGGACGGCGGCGCTGT
The DNA here is from genome assembly GCA_004026665.1 of Murina feae. Taxonomy (NCBI): domain Eukaryota; kingdom Metazoa; phylum Chordata; class Mammalia; order Chiroptera; family Vespertilionidae; genus Murina; species Murina feae. The sequence goes on from PVJC01016135.1 coordinate 16,861, forward strand.
CTCTGCCTCCACTGAGCAGTGGGCGCAAGAAAGACACGGACACCCCGGGCGGGCGAGTTGCAGGGAACTTCACTCCCGCGAGGGCGCGGCGGCGGCGGGGAGCGCCCGCCCGGGCCGCGCTCTGATTGGCTGGCGCGGCGCTCGGGAAGACGGTCGATTCTCTTCTCCATCTTCTGTGCCCCTCGCAGAGGCAGCCCCCAGCCCAGGGGGTGAGAGGTGCGCGCTGTTTGGTTCCAGGTCTGGAGGCGAAGGAGTTGAAAATGGTCAAACGAAGTGACTCCCCTGCTCCCTGAAGCCGCCCCTGGAACGGCCGCGTCCTCCCAGCTCCAGTCCTTATAGCTCGAGCAGAACAATTCCACCTGTTTGCGCAAAGCTGGAAGGCAACACGCCTGGCCCCTCGCCTGTGAGACTTGTTTAAAGCCCTTAGGCAACCGTGACTACCCAAGAAATGTCGTGGCTTTTCTTAAACCGTAAAAGGAAGCGTCAATGCAACGAGAACAAACAGAAGGAAGGGAAGGGAGGAAGGAGAGAGGGAGAGACGTATGGAGATGGATGGATGGAGACAGATCTCGATTTGCAGCAGCTCCTGGCTGAGTCCCAGCGCTGTATCTGTGGGTCACTTTCAGACGCTTAAGCACACACCGGGCCCTCTCCACCTCCGCTCGTCCCGGGGTCGCTCCCCTTATTTCCGCACAGTCTAGCTTTCTCCGGGCGCAACCGGTTAGCAAGGCCATTGAAGACAGAGGAGTAATAAACTAGTCACCCCCTGTGGGCCGGTGGACGGACTCAAACTGCCGCACAATCTGTTGGCTGTGTGACCCCGCGCGCTCACCCCAGGCATCCTCCCTCCTCCCCTTCCCTATCTTTCTAGTCCTCTTCTCATTCAATACTCCAGAGCGTGGCTCCCAGAAAGCGCTGTTCTTTGGGAAAAGGGGAGGGGGGTGGTAGGGGGCGGGGAATCTTCGGCCGGTGGGGCCGAGCTGGAAGTCTCGGGGTGGTAACTAAGATTTAGGGCTGGGGTGATTTCCAGAGAGCCGCAGGAAGTTCCGTGTTGAGAAGTGACGGGCTGCTACAAAAGGCAAAGACGAAGGCTTGAAAGGATTTAATTAACCGTGTCAGGGATAATTACCCCTGGACAGTCCAAATTAGTTTTGCATAATCGCTCAGAACCATATGAATTAACTTATAATATTGCAAAGAGCTCGGGGGAATAACAGGAGAGGGATCGTTTTAATTAGTGAATCAGGGTCAAGCCAGCAGAGCCTATTTCTCACATTTCCAAAACTTTTCATGGTTTTTAAAATATCATTCCATTGGGGGAAAACAATGACTTTAAAGAGTTGAGTCACTTATAAAGACGCGCAGCTCAAGAGATGGTCTCTGTCCATGGGGAAGGAGTTTAAAACTAGTTGAGTGTTGCGTCTTGAGAATTTCTACTTCGTGAGGGGGGAGCAATAAAGATCTCCCTTTATTAATTTTTTTCTCTGATATTCTTCCTGGTGCCTTATAATCTCTTCTCTAAAAGTAAAATCCTTTGTGATTTCAAACATTTTCCAGTGGAAACTTGTCTGGATCTGGAAATTCAAGCCTCTCCATTAGAATGTCTTATACTTCTATTTAAATGCCATTAGCATGACAAAATAAAGTCCTATAGAGGCCCAAAGTTGTATGTTGTTGTTAGCTGGGGTAATTCTTCCACATAAAATCTTAAGGTGTAAATAAAGGATATGCCAATGATACGTGAACAAATTACACCGATGTAAGTGGCGGGGCTCTCCGACGAACAAGATAAAGTGGTCAGGCAACTTTCCCCTCTTAAAATGTTACTGGAAACTAGTGAAATGCTTTGAACGGTCTGGATGTTTTCAATGGGCTCTGTTCTACTGGTTCATGAATGCCTTTTTTTCCCCCCCAAGATAATACAACTACTTGGGTTTTTAAATCTCCTTTCCTATTCACGATTAAAAATGTGATAAATCAGGTTTTTGGCTCTGAATAACAATGGCTTGATTTAGATTTCCTAGTAAATCTATTCAAAAGCGAAACAAAGGCTGCCTTTGGAGGATACCTTACACTTCACCTGGACCAGGCACGTAAGGGCAATTCAGATAAAAATCTTGTTAGGAACTCAACAAGAAATAGAGGATTTTCTCTTTTCCCTGGTTCAGGCTTTATTTAAACTCTTTGTTCAAAAAAATGAACAGAGTGATAGTCGGATTCTAATTTACAGATATAGTTTAGATATCTAATATTAAATTAGAAGATCACACAAGAAAACCATTTACACATAAAGGTTAAAATCAATACTTAAACTTTTAAAAACTGTATATTACATAAAGCCAAAATGAAACTAAATACATGTTAGCCAACTTCATTCACAAACATTAGTCAAAATATATACATTTAAAAAGAAACACAAAAGCTATAATAGAGGAAGGTTCTTCTCTCTAAAATGTGTTTTATCATAAATTGCAAATGAATTGCACATGATCTAAAAAATAAGCTAATTAGGGAGGGAATTCCAAAACACATTTAAACAGTTCAAGTTGGTGGAGAAATGCTGGCTGACAACGAGAGACATCTGTCAAAACAATTCCGTGGGATTTTTTTCCCCCCCAGTTTTGCTAAATAATAAATATATAATTGCCACTCAGACAAAAAGGTCTGATTTAATCTTAGGTAAAACTGTAATTTTTAGAAAGTTAGCTTTGATATTTGCTCGAAATGCTTTAGAGTCTAAAATGGACTCAAATTTAGGGCAACGCAAATGAGACATTCTCAGGCTTAATGTTTTCACGAACATGTACACATTGACGGTCTCAGCCACAGGGGAAACTAGAAACAGGGCCTTTACATTGTCTGTAGACTGTGTCAGAAATCCCAGTGAGTGGACTCAGCGTGACTTCTACCTGTTTTGTTCTTATTTAAGGGGGAAGATCCAATTGACAACTTTTCAATCGCACACATATTTCTTGTTTGCATCCCTTGCTCTAGAGAAAGAGCTCTTGCTCTGATTTGCATATGGCGTGAGAAACAAAAGAAACCGCGATCATCTCACATACAAAAGGCCAGATTCGAGCTGGTCACTGGTCAAGAATGGATCCGGTCTGGGGTTTCCGCCTGAGAGAGCAGAGATTGGCAAAGTTCAAATAGTACAAATAGGGAGCAAGGCTTGCTCGGCACCGTCCCGCTCCAAAGAAACTAATGGCATCGATCTGGTTTTCCCTTGTGTCAGCCATTTCAGACCTAACATTTGAACAGTGTGCATGCAACACAGACCGGGCGGGGCGGGGGAGGGAGAAAAAAAAAAGAAAGATAATGAGAAACAAAAATAAAACCGACAGTAAGCTTCCAACAAACAAAACTGGAGTGCCCAACATGTCAAAAAGTTACTCCTCCACTTTCTACGGGCCCAAACGCAACAGGTTCCGAAGTGCAAAACAAGCGCCAACTCCTGCCGCCATACAACTGCCCCCTGGAAAGCGGGCTGCCCAAGCGCGGTTCTGAAATGATCCTGTGAATTCCCACGCGCACTCGCGCCCCGACTGGCATCTCTGCCTCTGCCTGGCACCTATACATCTTATGTACAAACAACCCGGAGTCCCTCCCCCCCCCCCTCGTGGCGGGAGGGCGCACCGGGCGGCCGCAGAGCTCGTACCTATACATATGTACATGGGTGCACAGCGAACCTCGCCAGGTGGCCCCGCGGGGGTCATAGCGCGGCGGCGTAGGCCGCGGGGTAAGGGTCCAGCTGAGGCTTGCCCATGCCCGGCAGCAGGATGTAGGCGAGCGGCGGCTGCAGCCCGGGGCTGGGCCAGGCGCTGCAGTTGCACGGGATCATGTAGCCCGGGTTGCCCGGGCTGGGGTGCGAGTGCGTGTGCCCCCCGGCGGCCGCGGCGGCCGCTGCAGCCGCCGCCGCCGCGCCGTGGAAGGCGCCCGCGCCCGTGGTCGGGTAGCCCAGCGACGACGCGTACGGGAGGCCGGACGACGACGAGGAGATCTCTGCCATCTTGGAGCCCAGGTCGAGCAGGGAGTAGGGGCTGCCCGCGGCGGCGGCGGCAGCGGCGGCGGCGGCGGCGGCGGCCGACTGCGGGAAGAAGACGCGGGCGGCAGCGGCGGCGGCGGCGGCGGCCGCCTTCTCCGGGTTGGCGAGCAGCGACTCGGGCACCAGGCCGCCGCCGGCGCCCGCGTGCAGCCCGGCGCCCGCCTTGAGCGCCGGGTGCTCGGCGTCGGCCACGCCGCCCAGGCCGTAGGGCACGGGGAAGGCGAACTTGTCCTTCTTGAGCAGCGTCTTGGGCTTGCGCCGCGGCCGGTACTTGTAGTCGGGGTGCTCCTTCATGTGCATGGCGCGCAGGCGCTTCGCCTCGTCGATGAACGGCCTCTTCTCCGACTCCGTGAGCAGCTTCCATTCGGCGCCCAGGCGCTTGCTGATCTCCGAGTTGTGCATCTTGGGGTTCTCCTGGGCCATTTTACGCCTCTGAGCCCGCGACCACACCATGAAGGCGTTCATGGGCCGCTTGACGTGGTCCACCGGCTTGGACATGCTCTCGCCGTGCCGCGGCTGCAGCCCGCCGCCCGGGCCGTCGCCCTGGGCCCGGAGGAAATCAATGCTGGCTGCCCGCGGGGACACGCTCGGCCCGGCGTCGCTCCCGCCCGGGAGGAGGGGCCCGGGGACCGGCCCAGGGCCGCGCCGCGTCTCGGGCTGCCCTGCTCCCTCGGGCCGAGCGCTCGGGGGGGAAAAAACTCTCCGGAGCACGAGAACTTTCAGGCGGTGCCCCCACCCCACGGTGGCCGGCTGGCCCTCTGCGTTCTGTTCGTCCTTCCTCTCCGGCGGCGTCTTCTCGCGAACTCCCCGCAGGTCGTCTCCGCAGGGCTCAGCCCCCGGCCAGTCTCTTCTCTCCTAAGCGCACGGCAGCTTGGAAAGTTGCGTCGCGGAGGTTCCACCGCGCTGAGCCGCGAGGCCAGTCGCCGCGTGCGGCCAAGTGCCAAAGGGGGCTCTCGGCGGCTGGAGTGTGTGGGATCTCGGTGACTTTCTCATTTGACAGTAGCAGACAGGGGTGGGGGGGGGAGGAGGAGAGGTGGCCCCGGAGGAGGGAGAGGCGGGGGAAACGGAGGAGGGTCCCGGCGCACCAACGCGGAGAAAACTGTGCAGCAATCGATATCGATACAAATAGAGCAGCTCCAGCCGGTCTTCCTGACTCCGGGCAGGGCGCGCTGATGGGCCTCCCCAGTCCTTCCCCGCCCCCCAATAGGCTGGGTTTTGTGGAAAGGGGGGCACTGTCTGCGCCCCCAGCACCTGCCTCGCGGGTCTTCCTCTCCCGGCCGCGGGTCGGAGAAGGAGGTAGGATGTGGCTTGATCGAGGTTGGGGTCCCCGGGCCTCAGAGGAAATCCTCCGCCGGACTAGCCGAGGCGCCGCGTCTCTCAGTCCCCCGGGCCATGCCGGCTCCGCTAGCTCCCTGCCCCTCGGGGCGCGCCGGCCGACGGGGGATCTCTGGGGGCGCCGAGCGTGGGAGCCCCGGCCGCGGCCCCACCTCGCTCCTCTGGGTCTCCGCCGGGCACTTGAACTAACTTCGCCCAAGTTTCGCGCGCCGGCGCGCTGGCCTCGCGGCGTGCGCCCGCGTGTGCGCCGAGCCGGGGGGAAGGGGGGTCCCCTCTTTCCAGGCTTCTCTGGCCAGAACCCCGCAGGCGCGGCGGCGAAGGTGCTGGAGGAGGGGTTTTAAGGAAACCGCGCCGTCACCTCAGTTCGTAGATCCGCGCTGGGGCTGTGCCCGCTTCCCCGACCGCCGCCGCCGCACCTCGGGCTCCTTCCCGGCCCCGGCCGCCACCCCGCCGCCGCTCCTCCCGAGGCGGCAGGAGCCCCGAGCACCGGCCCAGGGGAGTGTCGCTCCCTGCGTGCGCGCGCGCCCGGAGCCGGCGCTGGGTGTGCATGTCCAGCCGCGGCCGAGTGTGTGTATATCTGGGGGCATGTGGAGGAGGTGGAGCCCGGGACTCCATGAGGGAGGAGGGACCAAAGGAGCCTCCTCCCGCTCCCACACCCCCAGGACCTCGAATTAAACAGGATCCCTTTTACCTCTCCCTCCTCCTTCCCTCCTCCTTCCTCCTCCTCCCACCGCTTTTCACTGGGGAGCTGGATCAGGAGAGTGGGGAGCCGGGATGCGCTGCGGAGTCTGCGCGCTGTTTGGCGTTGGCAATGCCCGGAGTTATCCCTGCTACCCTGGCCAGCCGGAGCAGCACCGGTCGAGGCTCTGCCCAGAGAAAGGAGGTGCGTACCAGGGAGAGTCTCGCGGATGCACCCTGGAAAATTTTGGAGACTTTTCCTAGCAAGAATGTGCTCATTTTCCTTGGATGTTCAGCTGTTACTTGGAACAGATGCCTCCCGCATTTTCTTGCACCGGTGATGCACACGGAGGTAGTCATGTGAAAAATAACTGAGGAGGGACTGAGCATGCTCTTGGCAACCTTTTAGGCATCCTTGGCTGACTGTTCAGCTTTTTAAAAATTCTGGGTGTTTTGTTTTGTTTCTATTCTGGTCGTCAGAGCCATCTATATGCTGATCTCTTTAAGGTACAGTTAGCTTACAGTATCTCATTTAAACGCAGAGGATGGGTGAAGGCGTTCAAAAATAAAAAAAGAAATATAGAATGTTTCTCTATGAAAGAAAAAAGTGGAACATGCCAATCACGACATTCTGGAATATTTCTATGTTGTTAAACACACTTTTCTTAAGAGCAGTTTTTTTTTCTTTATAGTTGACATGGTGCAAAAATCAAACAGCATGCTTTTGTGTGCATATTTCTCTCACTTCTTGGTACACTGCAGCATACTTATAACATGATCAGTCTGGGAGTTTCATTCATAAGTTGTCCTGCCCTTCAGGGAGAACTTGCTTGCCTTCTTTCTTTGGCAGTTTGGATTTTACCTAGCCCTGTGGTGTGTGCCAGCCAGTAGCAAGTTCTGTAAGTGATTCACTCTTCACGTCTTTCCTGTGATATATGTTCCACGCACACACAAACAAACATAGATCCAGAGCATTGATTGAAATTATGGACTTAAATAAAAACTGTTCATTTAAGAGGTGGGCTTGTTTTGTTGCTCATTCTAACAAATAGAATAGAGATTGTTGCTTTAATTTAGAAATGGAAATCAGCAGTGAAATGTGTCGGGGGTCTGTATTTTTCTTAAGCTATCACATTTGCAAATGTTAACTTTGTATCAGTTCTGCCCTTGTATTGCTACCACAATTAGACTGATTTCTCTAGAACCATATTCCTTTACAGGCTCTCTAAGGCACTCTGCCATTCACAGACTCGGTGGAGCAACAGTAAACACTAGCAGGTGTAATTACACTGACTAGAATATTAAATATAGTGTTTTGTGATGATAAACTACAAAATCATCCCCTCTGAGCTTTTAACCTACTAACTTGTGTAGTAGTTTTGAGACAAAGTATGATCCACTGCTATACAAAGAACATATCCATGGGGATACAAGATAAGAAACGCTGTTAATCACTAAACATTGTGAACTCAGTTAACTCTAATCGTAAAAATTATCTTGACATATACAAAAGGATAAGGATTGAGAACAGATATTTTATATTGGTTAGTTAAATTATAATGTACTCCGTTCAAGTGTAAGTTAAAAAATACATTGCAATGCACTATTACAGTGGAAAGAAAGGCTTGTAAATGTGATTGAAATGTATGCTTATCTGTGCAATATTGTATAAAGATAAAACACATATGCTTCCTTGGTAGTTTTGTAAATTGTGCGATATTGACAGTTCAGTGATATTAAAGAAACAAAATTTCAAAGTTCTTAAGTCCAAGAATGTTAACCTGTGCAAAACAAAGGTGCTTTTCATAAGTTACAAAAAAAAAAAAAAAAAAAAAAGGCTGTTGGTCTGCTTGTTTGTCTGTTCACCAAATAAAATCGCACACATTTCAAAACAGAAGAGATTTGGTTTTTGATTTCAGTTTTTAGGGGATCAATATTCTTGGCCTTAAACTCTTGCCAACCAAGGCAAGTTCCTCACAGTAAGCTGTGCATGAAAGGAAGGCAGCAGGCACTGCTGTTATTAACCAACCTCACGCCTCTTGCCTGAGTCTGGTTGAGCTTCCCACATAGTAAATTCCACGCCTTTTCTTTTTTACATACCAAAATATATTTCCACAGATTTTATGTTTGAATAAACGTAATGTGATACTTTTGTTCTTATGCATTTTTTTGCCTAAAGGTGAAAAATACCAAGATATGGGAAAGAGAATACCCTTCGTGAGTGAACGGTAAAAGAAAAATAAATTGAAAGAGGACTGTTGGGCTTTTTATTGGCAACTCTGGATTGTGAGCGCCCACAGAAAAGTGTACCTTGATCAGTAGAGTCTGCGTGGGTTCTGTATTTTCCTTGTGGCCACAGTAGTACACCTGTCCTCACAAATATATCCAATCAGAAACAGAGACACACTCGGAAAAAGTTTGTGAGTCTGTGCAAATTCAGTTTCTTCCCCCCTAATCCTCCAATCCTCCCCAGTAAATGGTCTTTTTTCAATTCTAAAACTCTCACTAGGAGGCAGCAATGAGGTTGTTGGGGAATAAAAAAAACCCAAAAAAAACCTTGGCAATACCAGTCTGACCGGCTTTCTCTTTCTTCCCCTCTCTCTTTTATAAAGGAAGGGAGGATATTTCGGTCCCAAAGGAAGACGGGGGATCAGAGTGAAGGAAATCATTGCCCTCCATCCTCTCTGGCTCCACTTTCTCACTGGGTTTTCACCCAGATGGCTCACCATCATATTCTCCTGGAACTGTGGAGGTGGTAAACCACAGGGAAGGGCCTGGGCAGCAAAGGTGATATCTTCAAAATGCGGAGGCCAAGTCATCACACCTGGAACACTGAGAGTAGGCAACTGTAGTTAGATAACTTGGGGGCTGTGGTCCTAAGCAAATACAATGAAAGAATTCAGAAGCTTTCATACCTGAATGGAAAGGTAAGACAGCCTGTTAGTCCTGTTAAGAAGGAAATGAGCAAACTGTGACAAAAACCAGCCTTAGGCTGTTGTCTCAGTTCTCTAGTACTCCAGCTCCCTAGTGCTACTCTCATCAGTCACATTCCTATCAACCAGCCCCCCAATGGGGAAAAACCCCAACCCCTGGTCCACATAAAGCCAGAGGGAGGGGAAGAGGAGTTGAATCAGACAGTCATGGCAGGAAAAAACAGCTGCACAAGTGGCCTTTTACTGCTGTATTTTCATCTTTATGAGATTTCCGTCCCTTTATTCTCACTGCTCCGGTCATACTTGGAAACTGAGAGTATCCAGATCAATTATAGAGACAATTTTTCTCATTCTTTTTTTGCAGTGTTGTCTTCATACAGGCTAACATTTTGAAAAGGAGCTTTACTTAGATGACAGAGCAAGAAAAACAAAGTAAAAAACTACTCACTCCCCCTTTCCTCCCCCCCCCCCAAAAAAAAGACACCTAGGGGAAAAAAGGCAATACAGATAATCCAAGACAGACAACTTCACCAAGTACTAATTTCAGATCCCAAGAATGCCATAAAAGCAATGGAGAGATTTGTTTCTCCCGGGATGAATGCTCTTTTAGTGGAAGGAAGCAAGCCTTGAGCAAACACAGAAATGAATGAGGAGGGTTGGACAGTCATCGTATCATGTGGCCTGTGTAATGAAAAACCCTCCAATCCACAGTATTCAAATGCGACTGGGTTCTGGGGCAGTAGGGTTACTTGTACATTTCATCACCACATAGGCTCTTTTTGCTTTTGAGCAAGAACAAATGTGAAAGAGGGAGTGCCCCTGCAGTATTCCAGCAGGGTGGCAAGTAAGCCTGCTTCTGGCTTTACTGTGTCCCTCTGTCTGGCTGTCCTCCCTTCCACCTTCCAGATTGCCCTGCCCTGTGCGCTCCTGCCACTCAGATTCAGCTTCTCTCTAAGGATAGGTTTGCTTTTGAACTCATTTGCTAAGCAGATTGATTGTTTTAGAGCCAACATTTGAGTTCTTAAGATACCATATCTTTTACATACATTATCTTATTTAATTTTTAGGAAAACCCTATTAGGTAAGAGTTACCCAATTTGCAGTCAGGGAAATGAGCCTTGGAGCAGACAAATAAGGAACCTGCCCAAAGTTACAACCAAAAGTGGAAGAAATGCAATCTGAACCAAGCTGATGTTCTTCACTGTCTCCACTCTGAGTCCCAGTGGAAGGCTCAGCCCCTTCCTGGCTCAGATCCTCAATTCCACCTACTTCCTCAAGCCTTCTGTGACTCACCATGCCCCACCTCCTCTCTGAGGGAGTGCCCAATGGCAATCTCTCCAATAATGCATTCCAAACCCACAACAACAACACCCCAAACACCAAGAGATAGTCTCTCAAAGTCCTGTTTTGGCTGCTCCACAGTCAAGACTGCCCCAGCTCCCAGAGTTGTCAGCACAGATTTGGTCTCAGCTGCAATCCACTATGCCTCATGCTGTGGGCCTCCCACTGCAAACACTGGATAATTGCCAGCCCTGAATGAACCCAGTTTCTACCCTTTCTCTGATAGCCAAGCGCTGCTAAAAGGAAATCTCATAACAATGATATCTAATCTCAGTCTTTGTGTTCCCTCAACCCTAATTGTCCATCCCACCTCTCCTTCTCTCTTTCCTTCCCTCCTTCATCGATTTCTTTCTACCTTTTTTTTTTGTAAATTCCTAGTGCATAATGCTTGATTCATGATGAACTCTCACAATTGCTCCATCAATGGTCTATCTATTTATTTAATAATGGGACAAGTATCTATGAATCTACCACCTAAAATAAAACCTGCTGAAAAGTGGGAATAGAGAGATCATGCTTCAACATAATAAAAGCCTTATATGACAAACCTACAGCCAACATCATACTCATTTTCCCTGAGAACGGGAACAAGATAAGGATGCCCACTTTCACCACTCCTGTTCGATATAGTACTAGAAGTGCTAGCCATAGCGATCAGACAAGAAGAAGAAATAAAAGGCATCCAAGTTGGAAAAGAAGAAGTAAAATTGTCCTTATTGACAGATGACATGATACTATATATAGAAAACCCCAAAGACTCCATCAAAAAACTACTAGACCTAATAGATGAATTCAGCAATGTAGCAGGATACTAAATTAACACCCAGAAATCTATAGCCTTTTTATACACCAATAATGAACTCACAGAAAGAGAAATAAACAAACAAACAAAAATCTCATTTACCATTGCACCAAAAAATTAAGATACCTAGGAATAAACTTAACTAAGGAGGTAAAAGACCTGTACTCAGAAAACTATAGGACACTGACAAAAGAGATAGAGGAAGACATAAACAGGTGGAAGAACATACCACATTCATGGATTGGTAGAATCAACATCATTAAAATGTCTATACTATCCAAAGCAATCTACAGATTCAATGCAATCACCATTAAAATACCATTGGCAAACTTCAACAATCTAGAAAAAATTCTCCAAAAATTCATTTGGAATAAAAAAAGACCCCAAATAGCCACAGCAATCCTGAGAAAGAAGAACAAAGTTGGAGGGATCACAATACCAGATATCAAGCTATGTTACTAAGCCACTGTTCTCAAAACTGCCTGGTATTAGCACAAGAACAGACATATAGACCAATGGAACAGAACAGAGAACCCGGAATTGACCCAAACCACTATGTTCAATTAATATTTGACAAAGGAGGCAAGAGCATACAATGGAGTCAAGAGTCTCTTCAATAATGGTGCTTTCAACAAATGGGAAATTTGGTCAGATGCATACAAAAAAAAAAAAAAAAGAAAGAAAGAAAGAAAAGAAACTAAATCACCAGCTTAGACCATACACAAAAACAAACTCAAAATGGCTAAAGGACTTAAATGTAAGATGGGAAACCATAAAAATCCTACAAGACTTCATAAGCAGCAAAATAGCAAACATATGTCATAGCAATATCTTTTCCAAAACAGCTCCTAGAGAATGGAGACTAAGGAGAAAATAAAAAAATGGTACGACATCAAAATAAAAAGCTTCTGCACAGCAAAAGAAACCATCAACAAAACAAGAAAGCCACTGCATGGGAGAACGTATTTGCCAATGTTATCATTAATAAAGCTTTAATCTCCAAAATTTACAGAGAACTCATACAACTTAACAAAAGGAAGATAAACAATCCAATTAAAAAAATGGACAAAGGACCTAAATAGACACTTTTCGAGAGGACATAAAGAAGGCCGAGAGACATATGAAAACATGCTCATAGTCACTAATAATCTGGGAGATGCAAATCAAAATGACAATGAAGTACCATCTCACACCTGTCAGAATGGCTATCATCAACAAATCAACAAACAACAAGTGCTGTCAAGGATGTGGAGAAAAAGGAACCCTCCTGCACTGTTGGTGGCTGGTGGGAATGCAGACTGGTGCAGCCACTGTGGAGAACAGTATAAAGTCTCCTCAAAAAGTTAAAAATGGTACTCCCATTTGACCCAGTAATCCCACTTCTAGGACTGTACCCCAAGAAACCAGAAACACCAATCAGAGGGATATATTCACCCCTATGTTCATAGCAACACAATTTACCATAGTTAAGATGTGGAAAGAACCTAAGTTCCCATTAGCAGATGAGTAGATTAAAAAAATGGTGGTACATCTACACAATGGAATACTATGCTGCTGTAAAAAAGAAGGAATTTTTACCATTTGCAGCAGCATGGATGGAACTGGAGAGCATTATGCTAAGCGAAATAAGCCAGTTGGAGAAAGATAAATATCACCTAATCTCACTTATATGTGGGATATAATGATCAACATAATTTGATGAACAAGAATAGATCCAGAGACAAATGGCAGGGATGGGGGGGTTAGAGAGCAACTGAAGGACTTGTATGCTTGCATATTAGCATAACCAGTGGACACAGGCACTGGGGCTGTGGGACCTTGCCTGGGGTGGGAATGGCTAGAGTGGGGAGGGGGGAGGGTCAAGCAGGGAAAAAGGAGACATATGTAAAACTTTAGACAATAAATAAAAATAAATAAATAAAATAAAACCTGTATCAAACAAAGGGATCTCAGTAAACTAGGTTCTTGCCTTCCTAACCCAATGTAATCATTTCCATTTCCTTGATTTTTGTATTTAGCCATATAGCTTTGTTTATATGTATCCTTTAAAACTATATTTTCATTTTAATTTGTTTTTAACTTATAACAGTTTTATAAGTTAGGACTTTTGTATAAAATCTGCATTGATGAAATTTTTCATTTAATTATATTGTTTGGATTCAATATGACTGCATGTCACTGAGTTTATTCATCTTAGGTGTTAGGGAATAGTCAGTGGTATAAAAATACCACTATGTATTTGCTTATACTCTCCTGCTTCAGGTTTTAACCATATGTACTGGCTACTATAGGCATTCTTGCTCCTGTCTACTATTGTATACATGCAAGAGATTTTACAGGCAAAATTAAAAATGGGAAACTCATTTAGTGCTGTATCCTTTTCTGAGTGTGTCTCCTTGTGTTTCTATTTGCATTTGAATTTCCTCCAGGCATTCACAGAGTAATTTTTTAATATGCTGTCCCAAGTTTATAATTATTATCCATGGGAGGGTTGGTCTTATAGGAGTTATTTCTGCATTTCTAGAATCCATCTGAAACTGATTTTTGTATATAGTATGAGTTTGATTCCTTTCCATATGGATACTCAATTTTCTAGAATAATTAATGGAAAAGACTGCCTTTTTATACTGCTCATTCTCTCTACCTTTGCCATAAAATGTAAATTGGTTTCTGAGCTATTTTGCTTCATAGTTTTTAAAATTTGCACTAATATTGCACTATCCTAATTCTGACAGAGCGAATCTTCGCATCTTCTTATTCAAAAGTATCTTGACTACTCCTGACCTTTGCATTTTCATATAAATTTTAGAAAAGATGGTCAGGTTCTAAATATTCTCTAGAAATGGAAATTTTTAATTTTTAATTGAGGTATAGTTGACACATAACATTATATTAGATCCAGGTGTACAACATAATTTGATATTTCTGTACATTGTAAAATAATCACAGTAAGTTTAGTTAACATTTGTCATCACACATAGTTACAAAATTTTTTCTCATGATTAGAACTTTTAAGATTTGCTAAAATATAAATATTTTTAAAAAACCATTTAAATAAAATTCCATTGAATCTCTAGGTTGATTTGGGGGGAATTAATGGCAACCTTGTAAAATCATTTTTAATTCAATTAATTTATTTATAGGTTTTTATGGCTTTTATTTTGTTTTTTTTGTTTTATTAATCCTCACCCAAGGATATTTTTTCATTGATTGTTAGAGAGAGTAGAAGGGAGGGGGAGAGACAGACAGAGAAACACATTGATTGGTTGCCTCCTGCACAAGGCGGGACCAAAACTAGGTGTGGAGCCTGCAACCGAGGTATGTGCCCTTGACCAGAATTGAACCCAGGTCTCCAGTCCCAGAGCCAACGCTCTACCCATCGAGCCAAACTGCCTAGGGCTCTAGGTTTTTAAGAGAATTTTCTACACACAAAATTATGTCATCTGTGAATATTGACAGTTTTCTTCCTTTATAATTGTAATATATTACATATCTTTTTCTTGTCTTACTGGACTGTCTAGACCAGCGGGTCACAACCTGTGGGTTGCAAACCCTTTGGGGGTCGAACGACCCTTTCACAGGGGTCGCCTATATATATCCTGCATATCAGATATTTACATTGTGATTCATAACAGTAGCAAAATTACAGTTATGAAGTAGCAACAAAAATAATTTTGTGGTTGGGGTCACCACGCATGAGGAACTGTGTTAAAGGGTCTTGGCGTTAGGAAGGTTGAGCACCACTGGCTAGACTCTCAGGTCAGTGTTGAACAGAAATTGCAATAGTGGGCATTCTTGTCTTTTTCCTTACCCATGCATGGCATAGTTGGGGAGCGTTCATGGTATTCTTTGCAGAGTTTGGGGCTTCTAATGATCTAGTTCAGCCCTGGTCCCACTGCCCCTCAATGACTCACCTCCCACATTTCCCTGGATTTCTGCTTGGTTATGCCTTTCTTAGTATATTCAGTTAGTTGATCCACCAACCCATCCAGGCTTATCTCTAGAACAAGAATCCCGCCTGGTTGGGTCCCTGAACTCTGCATACTGGAGGAAAAGTTCCACTGGTACAAATTCTTCTACCCGCCATTCCATTGTCAGCCTAGCAGAGGTTTTTGCCAAATATAGTTGCTCACCCCTTGCCTGGTTATCATGTTAGACTATATGTCCTGACCTGTGTTTATGCCACTATGCTATTTGCATCTTGCATCAGGAACCCTAGCCTCTCTGTCTGCCCCATTAGGGACTCAGTAATGGGGCCAGTTTTCCTGCCTCTTACACCACCTACGCACAGGGTGACTGCTCGGTCCAGGCTCAGTGCCTGATGTGTTGAGGACAGACTAAGTCCCCTGTCCACCACACAGCCCGTGCCGAAATGAGTACATTTGCTTTACCCAGCAGCATAACGTTCCCTTCTCTAGAGGCAAGGTAAAATAACCTACCGGCAAGCAAATGCCACAACTCCTTCTAATTTTTGTGACTTGACTTTAATAAGAGGCACATGGCAGGAACCCAGTAGCATTGAAGAGCAGTGGTTGATCTGATAGCACTCAGCACCTAATTTTATTATTCCAGCTGCCTGAAAAGTTGACTCATGACCTCAGTGGGCTTATCACTCTCCCTAGTACTTGGAAAGCTGCATTGTATTTTAATGCTTTGTTTGTGCACTAAAGTGTTTCTATACACTAACTTCCTATTTGCCCTGTCCTTTTGTTCATTATCAGTCTCCAATTCCACATTCCATTCAGTTGTCAGGGGTGGCCAGACTATGATCATAGGCTTGCCTGCAGTGCTGTTTTTCAATGCACTTTTAAAACAGTATTTGACATTAATGCACATGCATTGTCCACTAGCAAATACATCTATTGCTGTCAAACAAAGCTCCATATTTGATAAAAATGTGTCTTTGCTTAGTTTCTTGAGGCAAAGGCGGTCTGGCATTGTGTCATGGGGCTTGATTTTTCATGAAATTCTGCCTTTACATTAGGACACATGGGAGTGAGTTAAAAGTCTGGCAACAATCTGACAAGAAAATATTATCTGGTCAATTCATCATTAATAATTTGGAGCTGCTTCTCTTATAAACATACCTCCAAAAGGCTGAGTTGACCACTCCTTGCTTTATGCATCTTCATACCTTGGAGCACCAATACCTCTTGGTTGCAGCTATTAACTGATTTCTTTCCTTACTTAATTCTAAACGTCCTACAGACAGAGACCATATCATATTGATCTTTATAGCTCAGCACCTAGCCTGGCATTCAACAAACTGTTAAATGAATGAATCAGCCATATGCTTCAAATCTGTGTGTGCACAGCCAGGGAGAGGTGGAGGATTTAACTGCATGATTCAGATACAGGATTATTAAGCTGCTCTTAATTACTTATTTATTTAATTACTAGGGGCCCGGTGCACAAAAATTTGTGCACTCGGGGTGGAGGGAGTCCCTCAGCCCGGCCTGTGCCCTCTCACAGTCTGGGACCCCTCAGTGGATATCCTATGATGGCCCCAGTCTGCCAGGCGCCTTCTCTCTGTGTGTGTGTGTGTGTGTGTGGCCACTGGGGACCTGCCCCCAGCCTCATCAGAGGCTCGGAGTAGTCCTCCTGTGTGTGTCTACCTGCTGGGGGCCTGCCCCCAGGCACACCGTGGAGGCTTGGAGCAGGCACCCCCTCTATGTTGATCTCTCAGACTCTTGCCCTCCCCTACATGTTGTTCTCTTTTTTGAGCTGTGGCCAGGGCTGGGTGCTGCCTGCCTCCCAAGCTTGCCTACTGCCCATCTTCCTCCAGCCACCAGAAAGCAGGGAAAACCCTGCCTCGTGGTCAGGCGAGCCTTTTCCTGCTCCCTGATCCCCGGAAGGGGTCTGGGGAGCCGCCAAGCAGGACTCTAGCCCCCAAGAGCTTGCTTTCCTGCTCCCCAGTGGCCCCCAAAGGGCCTGGGGAGCTGCCAAGCAGGCCACCGACTCTTTCCCACTCACCGGTCCCCTGCAGCCTTGCTTTCCCGCTCCCCGGTGCCCCACAAAGGGGCCTGGGCAGCTGCCAAGCAGGCCGAGACCGCCCCGCTGCCTCTTTCCCACTCACCAGCCCGCCATCTTGCTTTTCCACTTCCTGGT
>PVJC01016136.1:0-34091 GCA_004026665.1 Murina feae
AGCTCTGTTTGTGGTCCCGGGGAGCTGATATTGCACTGCAGTTCCTTGATATGGGGAATCTAAGCATCCAGAGAGCCTCGGGGCTGGGTTCTGGCGTGGACTTGGAAGTGGCGCTGGGATGGGGCCCCCAAACTTGCAACGTAAGCCGAGGCTGGAGTTCTGCATCAGGGCCTGAGGCTGGGGTTCCGACCTGGGGACCCGGGATCGCTGTCCGCAGCCCGGTCTGGGGACTGCAGGCCCGGAGGGGAGCCCGAAGGTCCTACCTGGCGAGTAGAGCGCGGCCAGCTCGCGGGCCCCGGCGTGCTGCGCGCCCCAGCGCCGGCAATACGCCGCTTCGTCCTCGTCCAGCTCCGGCTGCTGGCCCGGCCCGTCCTCTGCGCCCTCCATGGCCCCTGGGCCGGCCAGTCCGATGCGCTCCGCTAGCAGAGGCGGCTGCGGCGGCGGGGCCGCGGGACCCCGGCGAGATCACGCCGCCAATGACCGCCCAGCGCCGGGGGCGGTGGCGGCGCCGACCCGGGCCTCGCCCGGCCGCGCGTCACAGCCAATCACAGCCCGCGCCGGGGACGCGCCGGCGAATCAGCGGCCTCCGAGCCACAACCAACCGGGGCGCGCCGGGGGTCGGGCCGCAGCTGGGCGCAGCTGGGCGCGGAAGCGAGGGGCGGAGGCGCGTCCCAGCCCGCCTGGCTCCGCCCCGGCCCGAGCCCCGGTGCCCGCCTCGCGGAAACGCGGGCCTTGGCGCCTCCCAAGTCAGTCCGGCGGACGGTCCGCTCCGGTCCAGTCCGGTCCGGTGGAACGTGCCGCGGTCGTGCGCCGCCGCACCTGGAAACGAGCATTTCTCCTGCGGGCACCGTCAAGCGCCTACTGTGTGCAAGAAACACGAGGGCGCCGGGACCGGGGGCCAGCGCTTGGTGGACACTGGGAACAGAGCTCCCTGGCTGCAGCTTATGGCGCCCTCCCGCGTCTAAAGCTCGGAGGACTGTGCGTGCAGCTGCTGTGCCTGCTCATGCGGGGCGCCTCGGAGGAGGACCGCCTGACCCCCAGGAACTCCTGTCCTCCCGAGGGAGAGGACGCTAAACGGATGAGAGTGACACTAGGATGCACTATGAGATGTGGTGAGCGCTTAATCTCTGCTAGGCGCCGGGCCAGGAGCTAGACGGCAGGTTTCATTTACTCCTAATAACCAGTGATGTTCTCTTCAGAGGCCCCTCTGACACTCCCCTTCCCCCGCCCCCCCAGCTCAAAGTTGCCCCTCCTCCAGTCACTGTGACATCACCCTGTTGTGTCTCACAGTGCCTGTCCTGGGCAATGAGCTTTGCAGTTCATATCTCCCCCCAGCAGACAGCAAGCTCCCGAGGGCCCCCGAGGGCGAGGGCCTGCTGGTTCACAGCGGAACACCGCATAATCAGAGCAGGGCACGCGGTCAGCTCAGTAAGTGCTTGCTGAATGAATTAGGGCTCAGTCACGTGCTTTTACTACCTCAGCAGGTAAATGACACGGGCAGGGTTTTACCTGGGTCCAGCGGACTGCAAAGTACACAATTATTCACGTTAAGTTCCGCACAGTGTCACCAAATGGGAGCCCCCTCAGAGGTTCTGGAAGGACCAAGAGGGGAGCAAGGAAGGGAGGTTAAGACCCAGCTTTTGGAAGCGCCGTTCCTCCCTGGTTCTCTGAAGGTTTAAACGCTGGATTCCTCAGCTGCTCGTCACCCCAGTCACCTCCGGTCTGTTTCCTCAGGGTTCCTGCTGCGGCAGCCTCTGTCCCTAGCCAGGCCCGTTCATGCTCCCTCCCTGCTTCCTTCTCCACCTCCTTCAAGGGAACAGAATTCATTTCGATGGCAGGGACAGATGGCAGCCCAACTCCTGGTGAATTCTGGAGAAACTGGGAGGGCTTGCTGTCCTTCATTGACACATTTGGATTTTCAACCCAGGGCCTTAAGGGCAACTTGCCTTGATGGGGGCTGGATCTCAGATTTCAGAGAAACACCCTCCTATATTTTCTGTATGTGTCCCAGGGCTCCAAACTATCTGAGGTGGCTGTTTACTACTGGTGTCTGGTGTCTGGAGCCCTCTTAGTGGCCAGTACCATGGATGACAGACCAACAGACAGCCTGAGATCATTCATTCATTCATTCATTCACTCATTCAACACATGTTTGGTAAGCACCAACCTGGCCCAGACACTGTTCTAGGGAAATAGTAGAGGGCATGACAGACTCTGCTTGGAGGTAGGGGATGTGGGGGTAGGAAGGCCTGTTCAGGAAAGTGACATTTGAGTCAAGACCTAAAGGAGGTGAGGGAGCACATACTGTGCAAATATCTTGAGATAAATGATTCAAAGCAAAGGGAACAGCAAGGACAAAGCTCCTGTGGCAGGAATGTGCTTGTGATTTCCAGAACGGCAAGGAGGCCCATGAGACAGGAGTTAGGTAAGAGATGGGGAGGTGGAGGAGGTGAGGTCAGAGAGGAAGGGCGAAGGGCAGGTGGGGTAGGGCCTTGAAGGGGACTAGAGAGTCCTTGGTTTTTACTTATAAAATGAGCTGGGAAGTTTCTTCCCTTTAGGATTTTGAATATAAGAATTACATGACCTGATTTATATTTGAAAAATAGCTTTTAATATGTAGAACATTCACATGTCTTGAAAACCAAAATTATATATATGTATGCATATATATATATATATATATATATATATATACACACACACACACACACACACGCATACATACTAGGGGCCCAGTGCACAAAAATTTGTGCACTTGGGGTCCCTCAGCCCGACATGTGCCCTCTTGCAGTCTGGGACCCCTCAGGGGATGTCCACCTGCTGGCATGCCTGGCCAGCCTGGGTGAGGGGCTGATGGCTGTTTGCAGGCTGGCCAAGCCCCCCAGTGTGGACCCTCACCCCACTGGGGTGTGGCAAGCCTGGGTGAGGAGCTGAGGGTCATTTTCAGGCTGCCCACAGTCCCTTCAGGGTTCGAGTCCCTACTGGGGTACCTGGGCAGCCTGGGTGAGGGGCTAAGGGCCGTTTTCAGGCTATCAGGCTGCCCACAGCTCCCATTGACCCAAGGTCCCAGTGAGGCTGGCTGGAATCAGGTTTCTGGGGTTTATTTATCTTCTATAATTGAAACACTGTTGCTTTGAGCCAAGGCCTAGACAGGTAAGGAAGCCTCCTGTTTGCTTCAGCTCCATGGCTTCTATAATTGAAACATTGTTACCGTGAGCAAAGGCTCAGCTAGCCTAGGCAGACAGTTGCAATGGAAGGCTGCTGTTTACTGTAGCTCCCTGGCTGCCGGCCTCCATCTTGGCTGGGTTAATTTGCATACAGCCTCTCTGATTGGCTGGTGGGCATGGCTTAGATGATGGGCGTGGCTTAGGCATTCCGGAGAGATGGTTAATTTCCATATTACTCTTTTATTAGAGTAGATATATCCTATCTAATAAAGAGTAATATGCAAATTAACTGTCACTCCAGGACAAAATGGTGGCGTCCATAGCCGTGGGGCACAACGCTGGTGGCGTCACCCTGGCAACCCATGAGCAGCTGCCCTCCAGCAGGCAAGTGCCACTAGCAGGCAGACCCCAGCAGGGCCAGGCAACAGGGCCTTCCTCCTGGGCCCTCCAGGATCCATGTCATGCACAGGCACCCTGGGCAGGGCCAGGCAGCAGGGCCTTGCTCCCGCCCCTGCCACAATCAGGTTTGAGGAGGCACGTGCAGGCAGACACAGGCAGCAGGGCTTTGCTCTGCCCCCCCTCCCCCATCTGTGTCACGAGCAGGCATGTGGGGGCAGGGCCAGTCAGTAGGGCCAAGCAAGCAGGGCCTGTTCCTTGGCCGCCACGGTGATCCGGTGACCCAGGAGCAGGCAAGTGTGGCAAGCAGGCAGCACCCAGCCCTGGCCACAGCTCAAGGGAGAGAACAACATGCAGGCAAGGCCAGGAGCCTGAGAGATCAACACAGAGGGGTGCCTGCTCCAAGCCTCCACAGTGTGGCTGGCAGCATGCCCCCAGCAGACAGACACACACACAAACACACACACGGGGTGCCTGCTCCAAACATCCTATGCACCTGGGGGCAGGCCCTAGTCTGGGACACACACACACACACACACACACACACACGGCACCTGCTCTGAGTCTCTGCTGCCAGACTGTGGCCATCAGTAGGACATCCACTGAGGGGTCCCAGACTGTGAGAGGGGGCAGATTGGGCTGAGGAACCCTCCCCCTGGCACAAATTTCATGCACCGGGCCTCTAGTATATAAATAATTTCATACACTATAGTAGAATCATTATTATTTTTGTCCAGCTTCTTTCAGTTAACATAATGTTTTCAAGGTTCATCCATGTTGTAGTACTTCGTTTCTTTTATGGGTGAGTCACATTTCATTGTATGGGAGGATCACATTTTGTTTCCGCATTCAGTAGATGGACATTCGAGTTGTTTCCACTCGTTGGCTGTTGTGAAGACTGCTGTTATGAGCATTCATGTACAAATTTTTGAGTGGACATCCATTTTCATTTCTCTTGGGTATGTACATACTTGGGAGTGGAATTGCTGGATCCTATAGTAACTGTGTAGTTTTTTGAAGAACTGCCAAACTGTTTTCCATGGCAGCTGTGCCATTTTACATCCCCACCAGCAATACACGAGGGTTCCAGTTGCTCCACATCCTCACCAGCATTTGTTATGTCCCATGTTTCTGGTTATGCCACCCTAATGAGTGTGAACTGATGATCTCATGGTGGTTTTCATTTACATTTTCCTAATAATTAGTGATGGTGAGCATCTTTTCATGTGCTAATTGGCCATATGTACATTTTTTTTGGATAAACCTTTTGATCATTTAAAAATTGAGTTATTTGTCTTTGTTGTTAAATTGTAAGGGTTCTTTATATATTCTGGACCCTAGACCCTTATCAGATATATGATTTATAAATATTTTCTCTCGTTCTGTTGGTTGTCTCTTCATTTTCTTGATAATGTCCTTTGGTAACTCAAAAAGCTTTTACTTTTGATGAAGTTCAATTTATCTATTTTTTACTTTGTGCTTTAGGTGTCATATTTCCTCATTCTCTTTTTACAACTTCATTGTATGCTGCGGTGTGGCTTTACCATAATTCATTTAATGAGTTGCCTGTTAATGGACAGACACTTGGATTGTTTCCTGTCTTTATGTTATAAACCTTTTACATAATGTCATTTGGCATGTGAAGGTAGATCAATGGAACAAACTCTTGAAATGGGACCGCTGTGACAAATGGTAAATGCCTTTGTTGTTTTGGTAGCTATAGACAAACCTATCAATAGGTGGGTAAGTAGATATCGCCATTGGAATCATATGCAAATTTATACTCCCACCAGCTGTTCAAGAGTGCAGAATGTGGCTACTAAGTAAGATTAAAAATTCAATCCTGGCTCATGTGGCTAAGTGGTTAGAGCATCAGTCTTGGGCTCAACTCCAGGTCAAGTGCACTAACTAGACTGCAGGCTTGATCTCTTCCCCTACTGGGAGCACATGCAGGAGGCAACCAGTCTGTGTTTCTCACATGGATGTTGCTCCCTCTTTCCCCATCCCCCCCTTCCACTCTGAAAACCAATGGGAAACACCCAATTATAAATAAATAAATAAATAAATAATAAATATGCAGTCCCTCAGTGGGCTTCCAGTGCTCATTAGTCACACGTGGCTGGTGAACAATGAGTGGACAGGGCAGAGGGAGAGCGTTTTCACCACTGCAGAACGTTCTATCGGAGAGTCTGGCGAAGCATTGTACAGTGACCCTGACTTTGCATTTTAATAGGATTCCTCTGGCTGAGTGTGTGGAACGAACTCAGGGACCATGCTGAGGCAGGAGACCAGGGAGGAAGTGACCGACGGCAGGAGTCCAGGTAGGAGGGCATGGAGGGTCGGACCACAGTGACTGGGGAGGTGGAGAAGTGGTTGACTCTGGGTGTTTTGAAGGTGGAACAGCCGGATCTGCTGGTCGGTGAGACGTGGGAGTAAAGGAAAGTGAGACAGTGGGCAGCTGGAAGGAGCCCAGGCTTTGAGCTTGGAGTTCTGCAGCTGTGTTGCTGAGCCTGATGTGGCCCCATTTTCCTTCCACTTCACCGGTTTACTGCAAGGTTCCCAGCGCCTGGCAGGCAGGAGCCTCTGCAGAGGGGTTTGCTACCTCCCCCTGCTGTGACACTTGACTAAGAAGGTGGTGAGGTGAGACTCACCCTTCATCTGGCCTTCAGGGCCCTGCTCACGGGGTCTGCCGGCTCTCCAGTTTCCTGTCCTGACATCTCCTCCTCTCAGGAGAGTGCAGGGTCTCCACTGTACCTGCTTCTCGGTTCCTGCTCTCCCCAGAGTCATGGGCTGGCTCCTTCTTCTCCTGCAGGTTTCTGTCCTCTAGCTCCTAGCTCAGAGGCTCAGGCTGCAAAGCTGCCGGAGATGGACACCCACAAGGTGCCATCGTATTGGGGGATGGAGACTTCCATGACTTCTGTCACGGTGATTGGGTCGCCCCATTCATTTACTCACCAAATCTTTCCTGAGACCTGCTGTGGGCCGGAAGCTGTGTAAGATGCCGGCAATGCAGCAGCGAGTAAGACAGACGCAATAGGACATACAATAAATAGGTAAAAAGATAATCTAGTGTCAGGGAAGGGACACGTGATGGGGAACAATGAAGCAGGGTGCAGAGATGGGTAGAGAAGGATAGGGAGCGCTTCCTTGGATGGGGAAGACGGAGGGAGTGGTTGGCGCAGGGGAGGAGAGCAGACATGCATGGTCAACAATAAGGACCCTTTACTGAGCACTTTCTGCATGCATTCATGTTATAACGTCAACGAGTCTTCCCATCCTTCCCCAAAACAGCCGCTTAAAACAACAGACTTATTACTTCTCACAACTCTGTGTACGGCTGGTGGTTTCTCTTCTGGTTTTACCTGGCTCCTTCATGCAGCTTCATTCAGCGGCCACCTACGCTTGAGGGGCCAAGATGGCCTTACCCATACGCCCAGCAGTGGTGAGGGCTGTTGGCTGGGGCATCTCAATTCTGTTTGCAGCCTCTCATCTTCTAGAGGACTGGCTTCTTTTTTTAAAAAATTTAAATTTATTTTTATTGATTTCAGAGTTCAGGAAGGGAGAGAGAGAGATAGAAACATCAATGATGAGAGAAAATAATTGATCGGCTGCCTCCTGCATGCCCCCCACTGGGGATCGAGCCCGAAACCTGGGCATGTGCCCTTGACTGGACTCGAACCCAGGACCCTTCAGTCCACAGGCCGATGCTCTATCCACTGAACCAACCTGCCTAGGGCAGGACTGACTTCTTAACAGGGAGTTCTCAGGGCAGAATCCTGGGCTCAAAAGTCTCATAAAGTCACTTCCTCACATTTTTTTTTTTTTTAGCTTTATCCATTTATTTTTTATTTATTTTTTCTTTTAAAAAAAATTTTTTTTTAAATTATTATTACCTAAAGCTTTAAAAGATTAGTACATATATCTACTTCCTCACATTTTGTTGATCAAAGCAAGTCAAACACCAGCTGGAGCTCACTTGTTCCTTATCGGTTCTCTTGCATCATATGCCCATTCCTGGACCAATCACTAGCAGGGGAATAAGATCACCCTCAGACCCAGCAGGGTTTCTCAAGGATCTAGGGGTGAGGTCACTTCCTGAGGCATCCCGGCTGACTGGGTGTATGGCCGTGTGGGTGGGCACTTAGAACAGAACTGCAGGCGAGGGAGGGGTCATTGCTAACCACTGTTAAAACTGGGCGAAACTTCTTTCTAGGTATTTTACTGATGCAAATACACGCAAACAGTCTTCCTGCCTGCCGCACTCGGACTGACAACGCTTTGCTGGGAAACTCTTGGGACCACGGCCTGAATGGGGGCCGGTTTCCTGGGCACAATCATAACATGACTTTCCTTTCTGACGGGAGCAAGTGGAAACAACAGATTAAAACTGTGTTTCCAACACTAGACTAAAACTAGGTAATATTTAAAAATTCTCTTCACATAGTTTCAAATTAACAGAGAAGTTGCAAGAAGCGTACAGAAACCTTCCACATCTCCTTCACTCAGATCCCCTCGTTGTCAGCTGCTGCTACACTTCTTCATTGTGTAGTTTTTATGAGTCATTTAAGAGTCAGTTACAGATACGACGTCCTTTTACCCAACGTCAATGTGAGCCTCCTCAGAATCAGGACATTCTCTTATGTCACCACCATAGAGTTTTCAAAAGCAGGAAATTCAATGTTGACACAAGGTTATAGTATAATTGCTACTGTCCATATTTAAACCCCACTAGTTGTTTCAATAATGGCATGAAATCCATCCCACCATCTTCCAAAGAGGCAATATGTGCACCTTCCCAAAGAGAAGAAAACCAATTACATTCACAAACCTGCTGAAAGAATCCATGCCTAGGAATCCAACTCACAGGCTCTGTGCGTATCGGCGTTTCTCAACTGGAAATGATTGGGGCTCCCAGGGGACGTCTGGCAGCGCCTGGAGACTTGTGGTTGTCACGCTGGGAGTAGCGATAGGCTACTGGCATCTTGTGGGTAGAGGCTAAGAATGCTGTAAACACTCTACCCGGCACAAGACAGTTCCCACCACAGGGCATTCTCCGGCCCAAAATGTCAGTAGTGCTGAGGTTCAGAATCTCTGATCTATAAATCAATTGGGGAGAGACACCTCCCTCTGCTATAGTTGGAGTGTCCTGTGGCTTTAAAATTCTCCCCTGCAATTCTATTTCTCCCCAGCTACCCTGTAAAACCCTAGTCTTATAGGCTTAGGGAGGCCCAGCCAAGTCTGTTTTATGATCATTTCAAACTGGAGGAGGAGGCTGATAGAATAAAACGGTGCCGGCATGCTGTACTCGCGGCTCTTCCCTGGGCTCTGTTTGCTCTTCTGTAAGATGGGGCTGGGGAGGTGGGATTCGAAGGATGCCAGTTATCTTGGGCCCAGCTGCTACTCGATGACTTACGGTCGTAACTGCTTCTGACTCATGCATGATTGACATGTTGAGGGTACATGCTGACTCGACTCCAGGCTTTTATAGACAGGAGGCTGCCCTGGAATGTCTCCCCATTGAAATCCAGGGCAGGGCCGCTGCTGAGTCACCTCTGGCTCAGGGTCTGGCTTGTTTGAAAAGCAGCTGCCATTTCCTTAGTGCCAACTGTGCAGTAGGCTCAATGCTGAGTCTACTAGTACATTATCACTCTCAAAACTTGCATGTGGGATGAGCACACGTACTCACCTGTCTTCATTTTATAAATGAGGAAATGGAGGCTCAGAGAGGTCATGACCCACAGCTGGGAAAGACAAGAGTGAGGGTTCAACCCTCACGTGGGCCAGGTCTGCTGCACCTTCTCCCACACAGGGTAGGTGCTCAGAAATGTATGAGTGGCAGGGATTGGACGATACACTCATTGGTAACAGGATGTTGAGTTTTAGAGAAAACATGTTAGCTGTGTTAGTTAATGACTACTGTTCCAGCCTTCCTTGCAGCAGTATAGGACAGATGGCTAATTCCAGCCAAGAGAATGGGAATGAGCCTGGTAGGAAAGATTCTGGTTTGTGCCCTTAAGGAGTCTGAATTCTCTTTCCCTTTCTCAGCTTCCCAACAGCAGGAATGTAGATGTGATGGCAGTGCTAGAGCAGCCACGTTGGGCCATGAGATGGAAACTGCTGGTTGAAGATGGGAGAGTATGAGATAGAAAGAGCCCGGGTCCCGACACTGTGAAGCCACCATCCAAACTCTGGCTGCTTTCATGGAGATGATGTGAGAGAGGAAAATTAACTGTTTTCTTATCCAGGAGACACTTGTTACTTGAGCCTTTCTTACAGCATTGGACCTATATCTCACCAATGCATTTGTTAAATGATTGAGTGGATGGTTGAATGTCAGAGAGAGCAGTCCGAGCCAGGCCCACACACATATGAAAATGCTCAAAGACCGACCTCGAGCGGCGGGTGGAAGCACCGTCCAAGTACAGTAGAAAAATTTCAGCCGGAGGTAGTTCTAAACCTGGCCCTTCCACTAGCTTGCTGTGTTTCCCTGGATAACATACGTGCTCTCTCTGGGCCCCACACTTCTCGGTTGTAAAACAGGTTTAGTGAGTTCATGGAATCTATGCAGTTTCAAGATATTCAATGCCCTTTAACATTTCACTTCCAGGAATCCATTCCCAGAGAACTTGTCACCTCATAGTGTATGAACACAGGTGCAAGGGTATAGCTTAGTGTGTGGAGCAAAAACTTGGAAATATCCTGAGAAGTGATTTAAATAAACTATGGCACATTCATGTTTTAGAGTATTCAACTGCCGTGGACACGGGAATTCTCTGGTGACACTTGCTGGCACAAAATGACACTGCAGCTCAGCAGCTGGGCAAAGAGAATTTCCAGAAGAAGAGAGGTTCCAGTAGCTTTGAGGGTAGTTTGGGAAGCCACAGAGCAGGAAAGACTTGGAAGGAAGGCCAGGAGGTTGAGAGCATGGACCTGGGACTGAATTCCAGCTTCACTGCTTCCTTGCTGGGTACGTTGAGGCAGAGTTGGGTCAATAAATAATCAAATAAATCCACTCACTCATTGAATCCTCACTGAACTCTATACCATGGGCTCTAGGGTCCTTATTTTATAGAAAAAGAAACCGAGGCTCAGAGATGTGCTGAATACAAAGGGCTGAAATAAGTGAGTCATCGTTAGCATAAAATAATAGAACAAGGACTCTTTCCTCCTCCCCACGTGGGAGTCTGTACTTGTTCTTCAATAAATTTCCACCTTTGCTATAAAAAAATAGAACATTTTAATAAAAATTAATATTTTTCTTGAACATTAACTTACCAGACACTGAATAACTGCACAAATTAATAACTGTAACGCAAATAAACCTTTTTTTTTTTTTCTGAAAGGGAAATATTTCCTGTTGCGCACACCAAACAAGTCAGTCCAAGACTAATGACAGGGCCATTGGCTGCTAAAATATTCGCTGCTGATATTAGTGGAGAGAAGTGGTGTGCCTGTGCGGAAGGCGCGTTAAGGGAAATGAACGCAACAGGATTACACTAGTAGTAATCAGACATTAGCGGAACGACGTAGTTCGTTATTAATAATTCTGTATAACAGGATATTGTAACAATTAGGAAATATTTATTAAAACATTTCTTACATACAGTTCTATTGGCTGGGCCGCAAAAATATTCATTGTGGGCCGCATGGGGCTTGTGGGCCTCAAGTTTGACATGTTTGCCCTGAAGGAGAAAAAGGAGCTGGATCTGTGTGGGCAGAGGCATTGTTAGGAACAGACAGTTACAAATGCTTGGGAGGGCGCCTCTGAGGCGGTCTGAGCGGTGCCTGAAGGAGCTGTAGCTTGTGTGTGTCATGTGCACATGAAGCGCCAGGGGGAGAATCTGGCTCACAGGAGAGGCTGTCAGTGGTGGATCATAGTCGTAGCCCACAAAGCCAAGGGGTTAGAGGGGAGATGGGAACCCCAGGGGCTGATGCAGTTGCAGAATAAGAGAAGATTCCTTGGGGCTCGGTGGGTGGAGAAGCAGCTGCTGAACAGGAGCAGATCCAGCTCCGGGAGGCCTTGCGCAGATCACTGCCGTTCGGGCCTCCATTTCCTCATCTGGCAAACAGGGCGATAACGCCCACCTTGTAAGGGGGATGTTATGGGCCGAATATGTCCTCTCACAAGTTATATGTTGAAGTCCCGACTCCCAAGATCTCTGTATTTGGAAATAAGATCTTTAAAGAGGTGATTAAGTTAGCCCTGGCTGGTTGGGCTTAGTGGATAGAGCGTCAGCCTGCAGACCTGAGGCTCCCGGGTTCGATCCTGGGCGAGGGCACATACCTCGGTTGGATTGCAGGCTCTTCCCCAGACTGGGCCCTGGTCAGGCCGCATGCAGGAGGCAACCAGTTGATGTTTCTCTCACATCAATATTTCTCTGTCCTTTCCCTCTCTCTTCCACTCTCTCTAAAAGTAATCCTCGGGTGAGGAATAAAAAAAAAAAAAAGTAAAGAGGTGATTCCTAGTAAGTTAGAATGAGGTCATTAGCATAAGCTAATATGATGGTATCCTTATAAGAAGAGGAGATTATATACAGACGGGAAAAGGCAGCCACCTGCAAGCCAGGGAGAGAGGCCTCAGAGGAAACCCTGGTCTCAGACTCCCAGCCTCTACACTGTGAGGAAACAGATTTCTGTGGTTTAAGCCACCTATCCCGATGCAGCCCTAGCAAACGAATACAGGGTGGTGTATGCAGGTGACAGGCACGCAGGAGGCCCTGCTGGAGCCCGGTTTCCTGAGCCTGGCCACGTGGAACTTCTTACCTGAGTCAGACCTCAACATCTCTGTAGATGCCGGGTCAATCTGGAGGTCACTGAGTTGACTCTGCAGCGTGGCCCACACAGTGCCCTGGGGCTGACCCTGACTTGGGGACCCAGCTCACTTCATTTCTGCCCTGCCTCTGGTTCATTACTCAGTCAATCCACAAACCTCACGTGGTACCACTGTGGCCATTCTGTAAGTTGGGGCATGACTGGCGCATCAATGAGGGTCCAGGCTGGAGAATGGAGATCACTCTAGGAACTTCAAACAGAAGGAATGGAACACAGGGAGTCATGTACACAGATGCTGGAAGAGCGGACATGCTCAAGGGCAGGAAGGGGTACCTCAGCATGAGCTCCAGCTCCAGGCCGAAGGGACAGAGGAGGATGTTGTATGAAGAGCTCCTAGAAGCTAGACCCCTAGTGCGGGCTGTCTGGAGGACACTGGGACCAGGGAGGGAGGCCTGTTGGGCAGGGACTGGTTCTCTTTGCTCTCAGATCCACTTCCTGCCCCAGCTTTGCTCTGACTTACAGAGGGGCTGACCTCTGCAGGCTGCATTGCCCATGCTCCAGGTCAGCTGACTTCCCAGTGGCCAATGGGAGGTCCTAGTGGGAGATTGGAGGCCAGAAGGAGGGGAGAAGCCAGAGTATTTCTCCGTCCACCTTGGGCTGCATCCCCGTCAATCGCTGTGTCCTCCATGGCTCCAGTCCACTGTGCTTCTAGCTTTGCTGGGGCAGCACAGGCCCCAGGCTACTGCAGCACCACCCCCTCCCGCAGTCCCTCCAGCGTAGAGGTGGCAATGGCTCTGCTACTGCAGATCTCCGAGCCTCTTGGCAGTCTCTTGCTTGGCTTCTGGGTGCCCCCATCATTCTGTGACACTTCGCTGTTGGAAAATCTCTCTGTTTAAGTGTTCAGTGGCTTCCAGGTTAAATGGTGATCAACACAAGGGGAGGATGTGAGAGAAAAGTGGCAAGTGGCCAGCCTAGCAGGCCTTTCCACCCCTCCCCTTTCTTATAGATTAAAGCCCAGCAGCCTGTCGATGGGGAGAGGCAGCTGGGTGCTGGGGGACCAAGAGGTGGCCCTAGCGTCAGACAGGCCTCACTCTGCTCTCTCTCCGCCACTCGTCAGTTCTGTAAACTTCATCATAATTACTCCCCTCCGAAGCCTCAATTTCCTTACCTGTCAGGTGGGGATAAGGATCATGCCCATCGATTCAGTGCTGTCCTGAGGGTTTGATGAGACGAGGCATGGGGAAAATTTAGCCGTAATCTTAAAAAAGAACAGGAAGGAGGAGGCGCCTCTATCAGCAGGAAAAAGACACATGCCATTGTAATAAAAAGTGGGGTGCTGCGCAGGGAGGCAGAGCTGGGGTGCAGGAACCGCCCGTGCGCACGTGAGAAGTAAGTCCACCATAGAGGCTGCCCCACAGCCCACCTGGGGAAGGAGAGATTGTTCAGAGGATGGTGTGGGGAACCAGCCCCACATAAAACTGACCTCACATTGCAGACAACGGTGCTCTCTAGAGGGATTAAGACTTACCATGGAGTGCAGACTTTTAAACTAGTAGGAGCTATAGACACACAGTGGAATACTATTCATCCACGAAAAAGAAGAATTTGGACACATGCGACAACATGGATGGACCTTAAAGACTGTGATGAGTGAAACAAGCCAGTCACAGAAGGACAAATAGTGTATGACCGACTGATGTGAGGTGCCTAGAACAGTCAAATGCATAGAGACAGAAAGTAGATTAGATGTTTCCAGGGCTGGGGGAGGCAGAGATGGGGGTTTAATGGGTACAGCAGAGTTTCTGTTTGGGATGATGGAAAGTTCTGGAGATGGATGGTAATGATGGTTGCACAACACTTAATGCCACTAAATGTTTTTACCTTTAAAAATGGCTAAAATGGTAAATTTTATGTTACGTATATTTTACCATAATAACAAAGCACCAATATATAAAAAGGAAAAACACTTAAAAATTATGTTAATTACATCGTAATGAGGGAATTCTGCCCAAAGGATCCCATGAACTAAATGAATAGACAGTTATCAGGGTGTGAAGACATTGCAGTGTCTAAAATTGCAGTGCTTAGGAGGTACACGAAACTTGCAAATAGACAACAGAAAAGACAGCAGCCCCAATGGAAAAAGAACAGCAGATGAGAAGAGCACTTTACAGAAGGGGAAACCCACAAGCTCATGAAGAAGGCTCAGTCATGAGTAACAGGAAATGCAAATGAAAAAAACCCCAAACAAACAGGAGAAAGCTCTTTATATGTAGGAAATTGGTAAAAATTAAAAAGTTGGACAGCACCCATATTTTCATTTCAAAATCGCCCTTCTCCACTAAAATGAACCTGGGCAGGGCTACGAAAAATAGCAGTTGATCCTGGAACATCTTGCTGTGCCCCCAATAAAGAGATGTTCAAGAATAATGGAGCGATGGTAGGAGGACACAGGAGTCAGCTGAAAGGGGCTTACGCTGGCCAAATCTGGGTCCATTGGAGCCTCAAACGGTAATGATGGGTTTAGAACTCATGGAATAAAATAAAATCCATCCTGACATATGTGAATGAACAAATACTGTGTGATTGTAAGATATGTCCCCAAATTGCTGACAGTCTTCTCATGGGATGGACTCTAGTCCACTTCCTCTTGAGTGAGGCTGGACGCAGTGATTCGATTCTAACGACTAGCTTATGGCAGACATGGTGCTGGCCGGGAAAGTAGGTCATCAGTGGCATGTGCTTCCTTCTTGCTCTCTCCGATCCCTGTGTCTGGGGGAAGACAGCTGCTCTGTCGGGAGGACACATTCAAGCAGCTCTGAGAAGAGGCCCCTGTGGCCAGCACTGAGCTGCAGTGGCCCCTAGCCACATACCACCTGGCTGTCAGGCACTTACAGTGTGGCTAGTCCACAGGGACTTTCAAAGACAGCATGAAGAAAAGGTGTCAAATATCTCGTTAATTGTATGGTATTAGAGGCCCCATGCACGAAATTCGTGCAAGAGTAGCCTTCCGTCTCCCAGCTGCTGGGTCACCCAGCTGCCAGCACAGGTTTCCCTCTGGCACCTGGAACCTGGGCTTCCCTCACAGCCCTGGCTTCATCTGGAAGGTTGCCTGGAAGGACGTTCGGTCTAATTAACATATTACGATTTTATCATTATAGATATGGAGGACATGTTAAAATGAGGTTTTAGGTATATTGGGTTAAGTAAAATATATTACTAAAATGAATTTCACCTGTGACCTTTAAAAAAATCTTTAAATATATTTTTATTGATGACAGAGAGGAAGGAAGAGGGAGAGAAAAACATCACTGATGAGAGAGAATCATTGATCGGCTGCCTCTTCCACACCCCACACTGGGGATCGAGCCTGCAACCGGGCATGTGTCCTGACCGCGAATCGAACTGTGACCTCTTGGCTCATAGGCTGACACTCACCCACTGAGCAACACCAGCCAGCCTCACCTGTAGCTTTTTAAACTGTGGCTACCAGAAAATTTAAAATGAAACATAAACACATGGCTTACATTATATTTCTACTGGATGGTGTTGCTCCAGACCCAGGCGAGCTTTCAGGTAACCAGCCCCAGCTGACACCTTGACTGTGCCTTCACAGAGACTTGAAGCCAGAACCTTCCAGCCAGACCACTCCTGAATTCCTGACCCAAAACAAACAGTGAGAAAATGATGATTATTTTAAGCTGTTAAGCTTGGAGGTCATTTGTTACAGGGCAATAGGCTGACTGAGGCAAGCATATAAGTGGATGTTAAAATCAGGGGGTGAGCCCAGCCAGTGTGGCTCAGTGGTTGAGCATTGATCCATGCACCAGCAGGTCACTGGTTCTAGTCCTGGTCAGGACACATGCTTGGTCGTGGACTTGATCTCCAGTGTGGGGCATGCAGGAGGCAGTCGATCGATGATGTTTCACTTTCATCAATGTTTCTGCCTCTCCCTCCCTTCCTCTCTCTCTAAAAATCAATAAAAAGATATTAAAAAACAAACAGTGCGTGAAGCTGGAGGAATAACACTGTGTTTAAATAGTTTAAAAATATCTCCCCACAAGGGAGTGCAGGAAGCAGCCGACGAATGATTCTTTCTCATCATTGACGTTTCTATCTCTCACTCCCTCTCCCTTCCTCTCTGAAATCAATAAAAATATATTATATTAAAAAAATATCTCCCCACAACATACTTATTCATTACAGAGAGAAAAACAGTAGCTTGACAGTAGTGAAACCTGGCAGGCGTCACTTTAACCATGAGATCAACATTAGCATCAGCAGATAGGGGACAAACAGCTCTCAAGCGCCTCCTGATGGGAATCATCGAGGAGGACACAACACAAAGGCATGGAGGAAACATCAGACAGACCCACTGGAGGGACATTCTACGAAGTAATTGGCCTAAACTCTTCAAAAGTTTTAAGTTTCATGAACGAGAAAGAAAGACTGGGGAACTGCTCCCAACTGAAGGAGACCAGAGCCACTCCATGCAGACTTGGTTGCAGACATCAGTACCTCTCACCCCTAACCACGTCAGCATTAGCTAGAGGTCAGTGTTTGCTCCTCTGTCTGTAAGACTTACATTCCGTGAAATGCATACATCTTAGGTGTACGTTAGATTATGTTCAACAAATGGCGTCTACCTGTGTTATGAAAACTCTTTCCAAGATATCGAACATGAAGGGGGTTGAATTGTGTCCCTCAAACAGATATATTCAAGCCCTAAACCTTGGTACTTGTGAATAGAACCTTATTTGGAAATAGGGTCTTGCAGGTATAACTGAGGTAAGATGAGGCCATGCTGGATTAGGGTAGGCCCTAAATCCGACGACTTTATAAGAGAAAGGAGAAGATTTGAACACAGACATGCACAGGGGGAAGAGGGCCATGTGAAGACAGAGGCAGGGATTGGAATGATGTACCCACAAGCCAAGGACTGCTGGCCGCCACCAGTACCCGGAAGAGGCAAGGAAGGATTCTTCCCGAGAGACTTCCGAGGGAGCATGGCCCTCGTTTCAGACTCCTGGCCTGCAGGACTGTTGGGGAATAAGTGTATGTTGTTTGAAGCCACCTAGTCTGTGACTTGGTTATGGAAACCCTGGGAAAGTCACACAAAACATTCACCACAACTCTGACAAGTACCCTGGGCCCCTGCCCAGGCAATCCCGCCCACCCCCAGCTAAAATTTCCAGCGTAGATTGATTTCACTCAGCCTAGAGCTTCATGCCAGTGGGATCAAACAGCATGTGTTCTTTTGTGTCTGGTATCTTGCACTTGGCACAAGGTTTTGGTCATCCAGATGGTGCATCCAGTGGCTGGCATGCCTATAACCAAAGTCAATTTGCTGGAGGGGGAAGCAGATTTTGTAAGGAGAGGAGTGGACAGTGAAGGTGGGAAATTTCTCATAAAAGGTGGGCTCAGAGCCTCCTGCTCTGGGGTCTCTGGCCCAGACCTACCTGTCTTTCTCAGCTCTGGGAGCAACTGGGGAGGTTGGAGGCTGGGCTTCATTGCCACCTGGTGGCCCTTCTAGACAGTGCAACCACAAATGCCAGCACTGGGCCAGCTGGGTCCGGAGGTTGTGGGATCAGGCAAGTGTTTTATCTTCTTGGGTTGGGTCCTCAAATCACTGAGAACCTACTCAGCACCTGCATGATTCCTCTCTCTCTCTCCCCCTCCCCCCTCTCTCTCAGTGTGTGTATTGAGCTAAACTCCAGGGCAGCGGTTCTCAACCTGTGGGTCACGACCCCTTTGGCGGTTGAATGACCCTTTCCCAGGGGTCGCCTAAGACCATCCTGCATATCAGGTATTTACATTACGATTCATAACAGCAGCAACATTACAGTTATGAAGTAGCAACGAAAATAATCTTATGGTTGGGTCACCACATGAGGAGCTGTATTTAAAGGGCCAGAAGGTTGAGAATCACTGCTCCAGGAGAGCAAGATTACACAGAACTAACTCTAGTAGGGATGGGATAAGATCCTAGAGGCACGAAGTGCAGAGAGTGCAGAGGAAGCAGGGGGACATTTGACTCAGACATCCAGGGAAAGTTTCTCTGGGTATTTCTCAGCTGGAGGTGAAAGGGAAGGGTGTTGGAGCGAGAGGGAACAGCACAAGCAAAGGTGTGGAGGCAGAACCATGCAAGGTATGGCTTAGTAAACTCAAACAAATAGTAAGGCGATACCTACCCTTGAAGAACATTTTAAAGTTAGAAGAGGATGTCGGTCTTGCTCCCACCTACCCCCTCCTGCCTCAGGCTCCCAGCCCTTCTCCTGTGGTAGACTGACTGTAGGGGCTCCCCATGTACCAGCCGCCTGGTATGTGCCCCCTTTATCCTCTCCTGCCCTTGCTTCCGAGCTGACCGATGGCTGTGATAGGAATGGTGGTAGGCCAGTTTGGAGCTTCAGCTTAAAGAAAGCCTGGTAGCTTTGTAGCTTCCACTTCTCTGCTCTGGGATAAGCTAACTGCTGTGCAGTAAATGTGACTCCTGTGCTGGGGAGACCATGTGGAAAGGCCACAGGGAGGCACAGCTCGGCCACGTAGAAAGCCACGTGAAGATGCTGTGTGAAGAGGCTACCTGAGCAGAAGTCTCTTGGAGAGACCACATGGGGAGGGGGAGATGGGGTAATGGGGACCCGAGGAACTGAGAAACTGAGAACCAAGCTGGGGCCATCCACGGGGAGCTGCCACACGTGGGAATGCAGTCCTTGGGCGTTCCCGCCAGCAGCCAGCAGAGACCAACGGTCCCCTGGTGCCTTGTCCACATTCTTGACCCACAGGGTGGTGGCTGTTTTAAACCACTAAGTTTTGGGGGATGTTATTACACAACAATACTCAGAGCATCCTGGCCCCAGCCTGTCTCTGTTGCCAGTTTCTTATGGCCCTCCCAGCGGGAGACTACGTCCTCCAACAAACACAGTGAATTCCCGCACCCCCCTCCCTCATGCATGCGGGGGTGTGTGTGTGGAGGGGGTGGGGGGTTGTTGGCGTGCCACACATCCTGGCCTGCACTTGGCCTTTTTCCGCTTGACAATAGATCTTAGAGAGGGTTCTAGATGTGTGCTGTTCAGGACAATAGTCACTACCCACAGGCTGTTTAAATGTAATTAAAATGGAACAAAATAAAGAGGCCAGTTCCTCAGTCACACTAGCCACATCTCCAGCGCTGGGGGAGGTGGGGGGTGGGATTGAGGTGGGGTGGGGAGAGGGGGGGGCGCCTGTGGCTGGTAGCTCCTCTATGGCACAGGACAGCCGTAGAATGTTCCCATTGTTACATTGACTCACCAGAGGCTTAAAGCCCGTCTCAGTAGCTTCCCGGTCAGGGAACCATACATTACAGAAGAGCAAAGAAATGCCAAGCACGCTTCACGGAGAAAGGGAGGGAGTCCTTTCATTAAACGTTGGTTACTGGGGTCTTTGTTTTGCAGATATGGTTCCACCCCCTTGTGGGTCTGCAGGAATGCCCCTAGGTGTTGGGGTTCCCAGGTCATAACAGATGATCTGTCCTGGCAGACAGGACAACCCCCACCCCCTCAGGGCAGTGCTTTGGTTTTATGGCCTGACATTCCTTGTGAAGACCAGCTTCCTCCTCACCATCATCCTGGACACGTGTAGGGGACAGCGCTGGCCTGGGTCCTCTCCTGCAGAGATTGCTCGGTCGTTTTAGCAGCTGCACAGTACTTCCTGGTAACAACAGCTTCTGCTATTACATGGCCATTTGTCGTTGGGTAGGTGTGAGTATCTGTGTAGTATAAATGCCCAGCATCCCTGGGCCGAGTGATATTTCCCATTTTTAAAAAATATATTTTTATTGATTTCAGAGAAAGATAGATAGATAGATAGAGAGAGAGAGAGAGAGAGAGAGAGAGAAACATCAGCATTGATTGGCTACCTCCTACACTAGGGATTGAGCTTTCAACCCGGGCACATATCCCGACTGGGAATTGAACCGGCAACCTCCTGGTTCATGGATCGATGCTCAACCACTGAGCCACACCAGCTGGGCTGTATTTCCTATTTTAATAGCCATGGCCAGATTACTTAAAGCTGGAGGTTGTCCCGCTCTGCACCACCACTGAAAGTGTCCAGAGAACCTGTTTTCACCGACCTTCACCAGCTCTGTGCTGTTCACATTAAACCAATGGAGCTGCTGGTGAGGGTTTTGAAGGGAGACAGGACCCTGCAGGATGGTTCTGCCTCGCCTCCTTCCACATCACGGGGATCTTCCCGTGTGGACACATGAAGATCTACCTTGTCTGTTTTCAGTGTGTGGTAAAATTCACATAACATAGTGTCTCCCATCTTAACCACTGTTGGCGGACAGTTCGGCGGTCATACGTGCACCCTCACTGTGGGGCAGCCATGCCCGCCATCCATCTCTAGAACTTTTTCATCTTCACAAACTGAAACTCTGTGCCCATTAAACACTAACTCCCCATTCCTCCCCCAGCCCCTGGCAACCACCATGCTGCTCTGTCTCTGTGAATCTGACTGCTGGCACCTCACAGAAGTGGAATCAAGCAGCCTTTGCTGTCCTTTTGTGACTGGCTTACTTCACTCAGCGTAATGACTTCACGGTTCACCTGTGCGATAACATGCTCATTCTTTTTTTTAAAAAGACTGAATAATATTTCATATACGTACAGACCACATTGATTTTATTGTTTACACTATTACAAATGTCCCCCATATCCTCTTTCCCCTTTACACACCTCTACTCAGCGCCACCCCCCTTCCACTCTGGCCATCCCCACACTGTTGTCTGAGTCCATGGGCTATGCTATATGTTCTTTCTTGTTGTTGGAGAAACATGGAGACACATCAATTGGCTGCCTCCTGCACGCAGTGTGGATCGACCCGTCCGTGCCAAGG
Source organism: Murina feae (assembly GCA_004026665.1). NCBI lineage: Eukaryota > Metazoa > Chordata > Mammalia > Chiroptera > Vespertilionidae > Murina > Murina feae. The sequence goes on from PVJC01016136.1 coordinate 21,210, forward strand.
CAGACACCCTAACCACTGAACAACACTGGCTGGGGCAGATACATGTTCTCTGACTAATCTCTAGACCACATTCTGTTTATCCATTCACACATCGATGGGCACTTGGGTTGCTTTCCCCTTTTGGCGATTGTGGATGCTGCTGCTAGGAACATGGGCCTACAAGTATCTGCATGAGATCCTGCTTTCAGGTCTTTTGTGTCTGTGCGGGGAAGTGGGACTGTTGGCTCATATGGTAATTCTATGTGTCCTTTCGGGAGAACAGCCACACTGCTTCCCATAGTGGTGGCGCCCTTTCACATCCCCGCCAACAACGCCAGGACGTCCAATTTCTCCATAGCTTCGCCAATACTCATCTTCTGTTTTCTTGATAGCAGTCAACCAAGTGGGTGTGAAGCGGTCTCGTGTTACGGTTTTAATTTGCGTTTCCTTAATGATCAGTGATGCTGAACATCGTTGCATGTGCTTTTTTGGCCATTCATGCATCTTCTTTGGAGAAACATTTACTTTAAGTCACTTGCCATTCTAAGTTGGGTTTTCCATTGCCAACTTGTAGGAATTCCTTGTATGTTCTGGATATTAACCTCTTATCAGATAGATGATTTACGAATATTTTCTCCCATTCTGCTGGCTATCTTTCTTTCCACTCTGCTGACATTGTCCTTTGCTGTACAGAGTTTTAAATTTTGATGTGGTCCAGTTTATCTACTTTTTTCTTTGGGTTGCCAGTGCTTTCGATGTCAGATACCTTGACCCTTTAAATGGCTATGGAGTGGTCCACTGTGCGGCTGTTTTTTAATCGGACCTACCAGCAAATCCTGAATGGTCTACCTTAAAGATAGATTCAGCATTTGATCACTTCTTCCCACCTCCATGGCTACCACCTGGTGCAGTCCACCATCCCGTCATGTGCTTGCACAACTGCAGTGACCTCCTCACTGGCTCTCTGATTCTGCCCTGCCTTCCACTCCCCATCTGCAGCCAGAGGGATTCTGTTAAAACCTGTAGGAGTCTGTCCCTCCTCTGCTCAGATCTCTTCGTGGCTCCTGCTAACCCAGAGTAAGAGCCGACGTCTTTCCGATGGCCCACAAAGCTCTGTTATATGGCCCCACTATTTCCATAAGATAATTTCCTGCCACTCTTCCTGTACCCCACCCACAGCAACTACATGGGTGAGGCATGCTCCTACCCCAGGGCCTTTGCACTTGCTGGTATACTTTCCCCACAGCTACCTACATAGCCCACTCCCTCCCCATATTCATGTTTTTGCTCAAATGTCACTTCAGCGAGCCTCTCCTGAAGTTAAAATCAATCCCCCCTTCCCCCGCCTTCCTCATTCCCCTCCTCCGCTGTATTTTTCTCCAGGTGCTTACCAGAATGTAACACAATGTATACTTTTCTCATTTATTTATTGTTTGTCTTCCCCAAGGGAAGTGTCAACTCCATGAATATGTTCATGAATATGTCTCTAGGGCACAAGCCACAGTAGGTGCCAAAAAGTATTTGCTGAATCACTAAACGAAAGCACCTTCTCACTGTTTGTTGGACATTTTTAGTTCTTTCAATGGCCCGCTCACGTACTGTGAGCATCTATCGTATTCACAGTGCTAACACCTCTGTATCCCAAAGCAAAGTCCCCAGTAGGTCCTTGTTCAAAAGGATTCATTTAAATCCCTCCCGCATTACCAGAGCCTACCACATGGTGGCAGCATGTGCTCAGGCAAGTTTTGCTAGCCCTGCGCGGTTTCCCAGGAAATTCAGTTTCCCAAATTCCCAATCCCAGGACACTGGGCCTAGCAGCCTTCAGGGATTTAATCTCAGTCCCATTAGGCAGAAGGGGAAAGTGAGGCCTCAAACAAGAGGCATGGTGGGGGAAATCTCAGACACTGGAATCAGGGGTCTGGCTTTTAAGGTCCCCCTTTTTCTACCAGCTCACTGTGATCTTAAGGGGAAGTCTTAACACTTCCCGGCTTGTTTCCCATCTGCCTGCCTTGTGAGGTTTTTGTGACTTGCCTTTTGTGGGGCTAGGGGCAGGTCTGATTCACTCTCATGTGCCAGTTGGGCCAGTGTAAAGGGGGGAACAACTGGCTCAGAACTCCCAAGCGAGAGGGAATATTATTCCTTTACTAGAGGCCTGGTGCACACAATTCATGCACTCGTGGTGAGGGTGTGTGAAGGGGGTCCTTCAGCCCGCCTGGGCCCTCTCATAGTCTGGAAGCCCTCGGGGGATGTCTGACTGCCGGCTTTAGTTGGACATCCTTAGCGCTGCTGTGGAGGCGAGAGAGGCTTCCACCACTGCCGCTGCACTTGCCAATGGTGCTCCCCCTGTGGGAGTGTACTGACCACCATGGGGCAGCTCCTGCATTGAGAACCTGATTCCTGGTGGTCAGTACATATCATAGCAACTAGTTGTTCTGCTGTTTGGTCAATTTGCATGTTAGCCTTTTATTACCTAGGACAGATCAGGGATTGAGGTCTCGAGGGGACACCAGAGCGCCACAACCAGGAGGCTACAGAGCAAAAACAAAAGCCTGACCCCTGCGTCCCTCCACTGCAAATCCATCAGAGGTCATCTCCTTGGACCATCTCCCATGGGCCCTCTCTGCCTTATGTTTACACCCACTGGCTGATTTCTAAGCCCCTCTGCACACACCTCTGTAACTCTGTGTCAAAGCAGTAGCGATGGGACTTCCTCTGGGCAGGTTACTTCCGTTTCCTCCTCCTGAAAATGGGGCCAAGGAAAAGCTGCAGGGATGAGGAGAAGGGATTCTGAAAGCAGTGTTTGGGCAGAGGAGAGAGCATCTGGGTAGGGAAGTGCCTGCTCCCTCCACAGCCTTCATCTGCCCAACACTGACAGCCACGTGGGTCCAGCCCACAGCTCTTGGTTTTAAAAGAGAAGCTGGGGGGTAGAGGGGCGAAGGGGCTGGAAATTTGAATTTTGATGTGAAGTCTCCTGATTTTTAAATGTTGGGAATAAATTCATAGAAAGAAACAACAAAATAAAGCAAAATACCATGGAGGTCAAACCAAATGGGTCTGTGGGTTGGATTTGGCCACTGGCTGCCAGTCTGAGACCCTTCCCTGTCCAGGCTGCTGCAAACACCTACGCAGGAGAGATCACTGTGAGTGGTGTCGGTGGGATCCGGCTTCTGTGTTCCTGCTGCCCATAGGGCCGGTGGGGTGTGCCCAGGACCTCTGGGCCACGGTGGTTCGGCCCCCATCAGCCCCTCCTCAGGAAAGGCTGAGTGCGAATGGTGAGGCAGCAGGCAGGGCCTGTTGAGCAACAAGCCTTGTGACAAGGGCTTACGTCACCTGAGCAGGCATGCAGCCTCCCTGCGGGACACCTGGGGTGGCACGGAGGTGCACCTGGCACTGGTTTTACTTTCAGGCCAGAATGGGGAATCCAGGGCAGGGCAGGGCGGAAAGCAAAAGGCTCAGTATTTGGTGAGTTCGGGTCCATCCTAGAGGCCAGAAGGGCAAGACCTGATGGGGGCCAGTCCCTAGGGTCTGGGTTGCCCCTTGACTAACGGTGTGACTCTGTGTCAGCCTTCGCTGGGCCTCAGTTTTTTTACTCATAAAATGGGGTTCACATTGCCAGACACATTATTGTTTCTTATTAACCCAAAGGGGAAGGTCATCTGGAAAGACTTTAATTCTTCCCTCCCCTTTAACGTGGCCTTGAGCAGACAATGTAGCTCTGCTGGGCCTCAGTTTCTTCATTTGTAAAGTGGATGTAATAATAGGACCTGATTCCTGTAAGCAATCAGGAGGATTGAGTGAGTTAATACATGCAAAGGGTTTAAGGTGTGGTTCAGAGAGGGTGGAAGATTGACTTGAGGATACACAGGAAATGCTCCAGTTAGCTTTAGATGACCCCCAACCCCCAGGTCTCATCGAATCTCCCCAGAACCCCAAGAGTCAGGAAGGGAGTGCTGTGGCTCAGAGAGGGGAGCCATCTTACCTAAGGTCACACAGCCCAACTAATGAGGGACCTCACCTTCATCCATTGAGCAACTTCTGTGTGCCAGAAGGCACTGGCGGGACAACAGTGAACAAAACAAAAATTCCTGCCCTGGTGGGGCAGGCATGAGGAGGAGAAGCAGGGGCGGAAGGCAGGATGGGTAGGTGTGAGATGATTGTGATAGCAATGAGAAAGGCAAAGGCAATAAAGCAGCAGGATGTGAAAGGAGTGATTGAGAACCTGGAACGTTCCAAGGGGAGGTCAGGGAGGGCTTCCTGGAGGTGGTGACCTTTGAAGTGAGCCTTGGGCAGAGCTGGGAAAAAAGTGTTCTTGGTCCAGAGGGTGACAGGAAATGTTACTGGTAAGTTTTGGGCTTGGAGTCCCAATATTCAGGGGACAGGCCTCACAGCGGGCAGTCTGGGTGGAGACAGAGGTAGACAAGACAACCAGGATTATGGTAGCTGGGTAAGGGCCAGCAGTGGAGTAGGGAGGGCCTCTTGGAGGCGGTGGGCTACAAGCTCCGTCCTGAGTGTCCTACGGGCACTTTAGAAGGCCTGGCCGGGAGGCCCTGGGGCTGTGGGCCCTTCCTTAGCAGTGGAAGGCCCACACAGCCAGCAGGCTTGGTCAGTGTTTCCTCCCGTCTCTCCCTGCCCTCCACCCCCCAAGGGTGCTTGGAGATGTCACTTCTCCAGCTCTCCGGGGCAGAGGTCACCCCAGCTCAGCAGATAACGCTGCACGTTGAGCAATGCCTGCTTGCCCGCCAGGGCCGGGGCTGGGGTCAGTGGGCCGGGGGTCAGCCCCAGGCAGGCCGGGAGCTCTTGCCTGGGCCCGAGGAACAAAGGGGTGGGCCCAAGGAGCTGCCCAAATGGCCTAGGAAGGGGGCTGGAGCGGGCAAGGGGCTGCTTGAGGCCACTCAACAGGGACGGCCTCCTAGCATTTAACTAAACCCAGGACGGCCACGGCCATGCGTTTTGCCCAGTTAGCTGTGAACGAGGGGCAGAGTGGAGGCCTCCTCCTGGCAGGGTGAAGAGGTGAACCCGGGGGCCAGGGCCACCGCAATGCATGGTGGGGACTTGGTAAATATGGGGCAAGTCCTTTCTCTCTCAGGCCTGGTCCCCAGGGGGCCTGGCTTGACCCCCCTCCCCACCAGCCTCAGAAACAGGTTTTGTGGCCTTGGGTGGCAAATAGATCTTGGTGCACTCAGACGAGGGTGTTCCTTTTGAGACTAATGGGGGACATGAGGCCGTGTGACCTCGGGTGTGCGAGGCAAGGCCCCTCTGGACCTCTCTGCACTCTCTGGGAGAGGCCCTTCTCTCTGACATGCATCCCCAAACGGACTTAAACTAAGCCGCCTGGGCATCTGTGGTGGAGACAGTAATACAACTAATAACAGTAAGGGCACTTTCATGGAGCCTCAGAGAAGTGATGTGACTTGCCCAAGGTCACACAGTGTGGCAGAGCCAAGTACTCTGTCCCTTTCCACCTTCCTGGGGCCCAGGTCAGGTTGGGGTGGGGCTGGAGAAGACCCAGGTGTGGCAGGTGAGGCCAGGGAGGGGAGCGGCCTAACCCCCCTACCCCCGCAGAGGCCCAGAGGAGCGCTCCCTGACCTCCTTCCCCTCCTACCGCACCCCCCCCCCCCTCGTATTGGAGTGGCTTTGAGAGGGGAGTCACCACAGGAGTGGAACCTCTTCCTCCCGAGAACGGGATGGGGGCAAGTTTAGGGGCAGTGCCGGTCCGAGGAAGAGGAGGGGAGATGCTCACCTCTCCAGGAGACAGAGCTCGGGGAGCCTGGGGAGGACCTTCTCTGCGGGGCGTCGGGGCCCCGGGCGCCGCTGACCCTGAAGCCGTCGCCTTCTCCAGCAGGGGGCGGGCCGCCGCCGCGTTTCGGGTGGGGTAAGGCGACAGTGTCGCCCCCTCCCCGGGTTCCCTCCCACTTTCAGTCCATCCTCCAAGCCCAGAGGGGGCGGTCCGGGGGCGGGGTCGCGCCTCCCCTTCTTGCTCCCAATCCCAGGTCAGCCGGGTGGGAGTGGGCAGGGGGCGTTAGGCCGCCCTCCGGGACTTGGGGACCCCCCCACCCCCCCGAGCGTGCGCTCCTGGCGTCCCGTCTGGCCCCGACCTCTCGGGGGTCTCAGGCGGCCTCGGCGCGGCTCTGTCCCGGCGGCCGCGGGAGGGGCCGGGGCGGCAGCCAGTGACGCACCGTTGCCATGCGCCGCCTTATAAATAACCGGGCTCGGGAGAAACTTTAGCGAGTCAGAGCCGCGCACGGGACCGGGAAGGGGACCTCGCACACGGCCCAGCAGCCAGCCCCCGCGCTCGCAGCAGCCACCCCGGCGGCAGCAGCAGCGGCACCGGCACCGGCACCGGCAGCGGAGCAGCAACACAAGCGACCACAGTTCGCAGCGAGGAGGCCGCGCCACCTGCGGGCCGGCCGGAGCGGGCAGCCCCCAGCCCCCTCCCCGGGCACCCGCGTTCATGCAACGCCTGGTGGCCTGGGACCCAGCATGTCTCCCCCTGCCGCCGCCACCTGCCTTTAAATCCATGGAAGTGGCCAACTTCTACTACGAGGCGGACTGCTTGGCTGCTGCGTACGGCGGCAAGGCGGCCCCCGCGGCGCCCCCCGCGGCCAGACCCGGGCCGCGCCCCCCCGCCGGCGAGCTGGGCAGCATCGGAGACCACGAGCGCGCCATCGACTTCAGCCCGTACCTGGAGCCGCTGGGCGCGCCGCAGGCCCCGGCGCCGGCCACGGCCGCGGACACCTTCGAGGCGGCTCCTCCCGCGCCCGCCCCCGCGCCCGCCTCCTCCGGGCAGCACCACGACTTCCTCTCCGACCTCTTCTCCGACGACTACGGGGGCAAGAACTGCAAGAAGGCGGCCGAGTACGGCTACGTGAGCCTGGGGCGCCTGGGGGCCGCCAAAAGCGCGCTGCATCCCGGCTGCTTCGCGCCCCTGCACCCGCCGCCCCCGCCGCCGCCGCCGCCGCCGCCCTCCGAGCTCAAGGCGGAGCCGGGCTTCGAGCCCGCGGACTGCAAGCGGAAGGAGGAGGCCGGGGCGCCGGGCGGCGGCGGCGCAGGCATGGCGGCCGGCTTCCCGTACGCGCTGCGCGCCTACCTCGGCTACCAGGCGGTGCCGAGCGGCAGCAGCGGGAGCCTGTCCACGTCCTCGTCGTCCAGCCCGCCCGGCACGCCGAGCCCCGCCGACGCCAAGGCGCCCCCGGCCGCCTGCTACGGGGGTGCGGCGCCGGCGCCCTCGCAGGCCAAGAGCAAGGCCAAGAAGACGGTGGACAAGCACAGCGACGAGTACAAGATCCGGCGCGAGCGCAACAACATCGCGGTGCGCAAGAGCCGCGACAAGGCCAAGATGCGCAACCTGGAGACGCAGCACAAGGTCCTGGAGCTCACGGCCGAGAACGAGCGGCTGCAGAAGAAGGTGGAGCAGCTGTCCCGCGAGCTCAGCACCCTGCGGAACTTGTTCAAGCAGCTGCCCGAGCCCTTGCTCGCCTCCTCGGGCCACTGCTAGCGCGCCCCCCCCCGCGCGCGCGCGCGCGCCCCCCTGTCGGCCGTTCTCCCCGCGCTGCCGGGCGCGCGGCGGCCGCGAGACTCCGGGAGGCGCCCGCGCCCCCGCCCCCGCCCCCGCCCGGGGTGGCGCCGGCAAAACTTTGGCACTGGGGGCGCTTGGCAGCGCGGGGAGCTCGTCGGTAATTTTAATATTTTATTATATATATATATCTATATTTTTGTCCAAACCAGCCGCACATGCAGATGGGCGCCCGCCCGTGATATTTAAAGAAGAAATGTCTATGTGTACAGATGAATGATGAACTCTCCGGCTCTCCCTCTGCCCCGCGTCCAGGCGCCGGCGGGCGGGCCGGTCCCGAAGTTGATGCAATCGGCGGCTTAAACATGGCTGAACGCGTGTGTACACGGGACTGACGCAACCCACGTGTAACTGTCAGCCGGGCCCTGAGTAATCGCTTGAAGATGTTCCACCGGGTGGTTGCTGTTGATGTTGTTCTCGTTGTGTGTGTTTTTTTGTGTGTGTGTGTGTCTTTTTTTTTTTTTGTATTATAAAAAATAATCTATTTCTATGAGAAAAGAGGCGTCTGTATATTTGGGAATCTTTTTCCGTTTCAAGCATTAAGAACACTTTTAATAAACTTTTTTTTTTTTTGGAGAACGGTTAAAAAGCCTTTTGGGGGCAGTAGTTGGCTTTTGCTCTTCATTTTGGATTTCTATGATTTTATTTTTGCTTTTCTGGTGTGTGTGTGTGGAGGGGTTGTTATGCGTGGGGGCTGCTAATATTTTTGGCTTTTTTTGCGGTTGGGTGGGGGTGTTGCAGCTGGTTTTTCTCCTCCTCTACTCCCCCTGTAGTCTCTGCTTGGAGATGGGGGTACCAGCACTGGGGGGGGGGGGAGGTAGGAGCAGAAAAGTGCTGGGCCAGGCTTTCAGGGTGACCCAGGGCCCCTGTGTGCTGGGGAGGAATGACGGGGAATTCCGTTTGGGGAAGGGGTCCAGGGCCTCTGGCAGGTCCTGAGTTCTAGGTTTGGGTTTGGAGGGATCTGGAGGTTTGTGACCCCTGCACAGCGTTGAGGGCCTGTGATTGCCGGAGGAGGGGGTACAGGTCTTAGTCCTGCCGAGCCCCCAGTTGGGGCAGATTTTTTTGGTAAGTGTAGTGGGTTGGGCTGTTTAAAAAACACTTCGTGGGTATATGTATTTTAAGAGAGGAACCTGGATGTGTGGGCAAGCTTGTGTTGTGTGTCCCTGGCCCCTTTGGGTGTCCCCGCCTGGCAGGAGGGGAGAAGTGCGGCCAGATGGAGGGGGGTGAGGGGAAGGGATCCTGCACGCCCGCTCCCTTTCCTGGGAATGGGAGGCTTACCACTGCCCTCTGCCCAGATGTGGGCACCGAGATCAGCCTCACCTGCTTGCTCAAGGTGGCTGAGCCCATGTTTGAACTTGGGGCCCCCGTTCCTGATTCCTGGGGACGGAAACAGCCCCTGGCAAGGCTTCTTGGTCCCTGCCCTCTGATAGCCTGCCGCCTCTTCTCCCTGCACCCACACCCCCATTCCAGCTCTGGACAGCATTCCTGAGAGTTGAGGATGTAGACAGAGGGGTTAGTGGATACACGTACGGCGTCCTGCGGTGCCTGGCACGCCGGAGGTGTTATATAAGCCTTTGGTCTTGTTATTATTTTTCACTGGGAGGCTCTTGGCATTTGGCACCCCAGACTGCGGTGCAGTGAGTGTGGCGAGCACTTGCCAAGGGCCAGGCATCCGGTAAACCCTGGACTTGCCCGTTTCATTTAAACTTCACAACCTTTGGAGCGTTGGTTCTCTTGTGGAGCCAGTTTCTAGAGTAGTTTTTGGCTGTCAAATCCCTGTGGGCCAGAAAGTGGTTTGGGGTCCCCCTTGCCCTAGGAACTCAACAGTGGGGGGTCAAATGGGGGGGTTCATATTTATTTTGCCAAGGGCCTAGGGCAGCTTGGGGTTTGGGGAGCAGCTGTTGATACTGTGTTTTGAGAACAGCAGAATGCTCCCCCCCTTTCTCTTTGGGAGCCTGGGACGTGGGGGGACAGACACACTCAGCCCCCACTGCTATGGAGCTGAGGATCAAGACAATCTTCTGCCTCCCTAATGCTCGGGTCCCCTGTTTGTGTGCTGGCTGTGCAGAGTGCTGGGCAGAGATGACCTCACTCTGGCCCTGGGCCTTCCGTGTGGGTCTGAGCAGGTCTCCCCGCTGCCCTGGGTGGCCAGGGGACTGGCCAGGACCCCGGAGCCTCCAATCCAGTCCAGCACATCTGCTCAACCCCTCTAGGATTTACCTGCTGGAGTGCAAAGGCCGGGGCTGTGGACCTAGGGGTGGCGGTGGCACAGTCTTTGGGGGACAGGGGGTGTCACAATTCAGGAATGAATCTCTCCAATCCCTACTCTCCCCTTTGTCACTGAGAGTTGGCTGATGGCTGCTGCTCACCCATTTTGCAGAGGACACAAAGGCGAGAAGGGAGCAGTGTGGACAAACAGTGCCACCCAGGCTCCCCTTGCGTGAGCACTGCCTCATGGCCAGCCTGGAGCGCAGCTCCTACACACTCACGTCCTGCTTTAACCTACGTAACATCCCACGGAAGGTGTTATACCCATCTCAACAGAAGTAAACCGAGGCCCGCAGAAGTGGTTTTAGTGCTCACGGTGGAACGGGGTGGAGCCAGTTATAAGACCCCAGGTGTCTGGGGAAAGCTTGGGCCGGGACTCTGGCTTCCTGCCCTAAATCCCAGGCCCTACCTGGCGGGCAGCTTGCCTGGCCCTGTGCTCAGGCACCCCAAGCACCATAGGTATGTGACTGGCACATGGTTTCACAGTTTGGAAGCAACAGAAAGGGGATTTGAACCCGAGCCCATCTGACTGCCCCTGAAGGCAGCTGGCACAAACAGTTACCAGGTTGAGGGCTCTGATGTGGGAGTGTGGTGGACAGAGTTGTGCCCAAAGGACTTCAGGACGCGCCACAGATTGGGGTCCCTCGGCTAGGAGGGCTGAAGGCTTGTAGGGACCCGATCATTCGAAAGCCAGGTAACGAGAAAGAGTAGAGACCTGGCCAGTGTGGCTCGTTGGTTGAAGCGTTGCCCTTACACACAGCGCTCTCTCTCTCTCTCTCTCTCTCTCTCTCTCTCTCTCTCTCTCTCTCTCTCTCTCTCTCCCTGCCTCCCTCCCTCCCTAAAAGAAAGTAAAAGAGTAGAATGGGGTGAAGAAAAAGGGGCCCCAGGAGGCTAGGGACAAGCTAGGTCTAATAGTGGAAGCAAGTTCAGTGCTTACAGTGTGCGAAGTACCACTCCAAGAAGGCGGGATCCTTCCCTCTGTCGCAGAAGGCTGGTCGTGGTAACCACAGACCCATTTAGTGGGGTTGACCACTGAGGCTCCCTGGGAACCCCAACCAGTGTTTGCTCAGGACAGGAGAGTTGACAAAACACATTCACACCTCATCATCTTATGCAATTGCCCCCTGGCCCAGTGATCTTAACCAAGGAGAGAAGTGGGTGTCAGAAAGGAAAGCCGGAGACACTGCTGGCTGCCAGGCCCTGTGCTCAGGGTGTGCGGTCAGTTTAATCAGTCTCTTGGAGGTCTCGGCTTTGCTCCTTTCCTGCCAAGCAAACAGGCTCAGAGAGGAGAAGTGAGCTGTCCAAGGTTGCACAGCTAAGAAGGTGGAAGTGAAGTAGGAAAGAGAAGGTGGACTTCAGACTCCATGGAAACACCTAACAAATGTTTCCTCCTCTCCTGAAGTCCTCTCTAGACCCCCCTGGGACTGTTTGATCCTCATCTCTGAGACATTTACTTGTCCAGTTTTTTTTTCATTTGTTCAGTAAGCATTTTGAGCACCTACTATGTGCGGGACCTATGCTGGGTTCTGGGGACAAGTGGTGACTAAGATGGAAGTGACAATTTATAGGGGGAGACAGAGACTAGATATCCAGTCACAGGAACAAGATAATGACAGGTGGGGGCAAGGGCTGGGAAAGAAGGAAGGGGAGTAGGGCAGGGAGGGGTGAGGGAGTCCGGGAAGGCCTCACCTAAGAGACGGCATCTGGTTGAGGTGAGGTGTGAAGGGGGGAGAGCCTTGTTTATCCAGCATTCACTCCTTCCCAGGTGTCATTGTGCGTGTTTTATGTGCCTTATCCTCACATTAACACTGGTGCTGTTTATTGCCCCCCTTCCCTATTTGGGGAAACCGAGGCACAGAGCGGCAAAGTCACTGGCCCAACAGCTGCTGAATGAGGGACTGATGAGAGATTTGAATTCACACATATTTGAACCCGGGAGGCCTTTGTCTCCTGCTTCCCCGCCATAACCCTAAACCTCTCATTTGCTATGTTTTTCTGTCCTCCCCCCTCACCCCACTTTATCCTTTCTTACCTTGGCTGACCTCCTGCGTGACTCGTGGTAGAGTCCCAATGGCCCCAGCTGGCCATCTGCCCCTCACTGGGGGTTTTCAACCTTGCATTGACTGTGGCCATGAACAGGGCAGAGCGGGAGGCCAGGGTGGGCTGGGGGCTGGGGTAGGGGTTCTGAAGCTCCAGACTGTTGGAGTTTGAGCCCCTCCCAGGTGTCTTCTGAAGCCCAGAGGGAGCAATCCCATTTCACAGAGCAGGGACTGAGGCTTTCGCCAAGGGGAGACGTTGGAATTTGAATCCATCTCTCTTAGCCTCAGGCTGAGCTGCTTCTCTGTCTGCGGGTCACTGCATTGTGGGGGAACAGATGGGCAAACTGCGAGCTTAGTAGCATTTCAGGGTAAGATGGTGGGGGAGCTCCAGGCTTGCTCCGCACTTCCTGCGTGACCTTGGGCAAGATACTTGGCTAATGTGGGCCTGGGCTCCCTCCCCTGTGCGGGCAGAGCAGTGCCACTTCTGTGCACACATGCAGCCAGTGTCAGGGGAGCACCCACTCTGAACCCCAGGTGGTCCTCCTGCCCCTGGAGCTGACATTCTGGCCACAGACGCATGACAAGCAGTACATTGGCAAGCTGGTTTTAGATGGTGATGCAGGTCTTGCGGGCAGTGGCAGAGGGTGACTGGGAAGGGTATTTAGAGAGCATTCTGGGCAGAAGAAGATGCAGGTGCAAAGGCCCTGAGACAGGACAGAGCTCAGTGTGGACAGAGCAGAGGCAGCCAGGGCGGAGTGAGGGGAGGAGGACAGCGGGTGCAGGGGCCTTTGTGCGGGGGCTGTAGTGGCCAGGGTGAGGCTGAGAGAGGCTGTTTTGGGGATGAATGACTAGGTGTTCATGCCAAGGCCTGGCACCCAGAAAGCTCTTGACAAGTTTGTTGATGGGACAGAACAGGCCGGCTGGTCTCTGGAGGAGGCAAAGTGCAGTGGGTGAAGGGCACAGGGAGGCCCCCTGCCTGGGCCCAGGGGACCTTGTGGGTGAGGAGCCTCTGACCCAGGGCCT